>JAKSXM010000196.1:0-28114 GCA_022575985.1 Anagrus nilaparvatae | reverse complement strand
TCTCTGAATTCAAGGAGGAAGTAAGAAATATGATAGATACCAAGATAGATATGCAATCTACAGTCATAAAGACGTTAGAAATCCGTAAAGATGACGTTACCTGTCAAATAAATGAACGGTTGGATGAGATACCAAGGGAAGTCAAAAAACAGGTGGACGTATTGGGCAAGGAGCTGGGCACCACCATCATGGGAACTGTCAGGGAAACGGTGTCAGAAAACAAGAGTGAGATGGAGTCAAAAGTGGAGGAAAATAATAATAAAATAGCAAAAATAGTCAAGGAACAAAGTAACGTACAAGCAAGCATAGCAAATTTAGCGGAGGAGGGGGCAAAATCACGAGAGAGATACGGCATGTTGGAGAATGCTATAGGCGGACAGCAATTGAAGCTAACCGGATTGTATGATGAAGTGAATGCACATAAGAAAATTATGAGTGATAAATGGATTGCAAATGAAGAACGAGTCTCCAGAATAGAGACACGTATGGAAAATATCCCAGTCAGTCGAATGCAGTATACACCGAATGAAGTGGTAAATGGCACTCAACTTTTTCAAAGTCTTGGAAAATTTGATAATTCCCATCGTCATATGCAACCCCGACCATTTATAGATCAAATAAAAGCCATTCAGGAATTGATACCCACCTCTTGGTTAGTATGGCGTTTCCAACTGTCCAGTCTACTACTCGGCGAGCCGCTGATGTTTTTCCAGTGCCCGGATGTGAGATATCAATAGCCTGGAGGACTTCATCTCCCAATTCCTGCAGCAGTATTGGAGTAAACATAAGCAAATGGACGCGCTATCAGAGATTATATCATGCACATATGATAATAGAGGCAGACAGTCATATACTGAATTTGTGGCTAAGATGATGTGCAAAAATTCGCAACTAGACGAATCTTTGGCGGATGCATCACTAGCAAATATATTATCAAAAAAGCTTCCTTTCAATGTTCGCATGACACTAGCAGTATCCTCAATTGCCAGTTGTAAAGAATTAATGGAACATTTACACTGTATCCAATCCGTTACTTCCGAATCCAGTCAGGTAAACAATCGCACAAGAAACTCCAATCATTCTTTTCATCATAATAGCAATAGCTTCAGGAAAAATTATAATGGTGAGAATCAAATGTCAAATGCCGGAGCAAACACTCGATATACAAAATACCCTGAAAATACTGGCAGAGGTCAATCCTTTGAAAATAATTCTAGAAATAGATCTCAATATTACAATATTAAACAACAGGATAAAGGAGCATATTATGATGGCAGAGATCGCTTAAATGGGAATAATTACAAACGAGATGGAGATCACAAGAATCAAGGTGAAACACATCAAAATCATAACCGGACAAATACATCTTACACAGTAGCACATACAACAAAAGCAACCCAAAATCAACATGCAAATAACCCACCACCAAATCAAGAAATAAGTGCTTCTAAAACTACAGGACTATATGACACCCCCGAAGTAAAGGATAATTATTCATCTGCCAAATTAGAGGAACCTACTAAACCTATCCACATAGACACTACTTTCCGGGACGATCAGCGTGAAACACTCTTAGAAAATCCTGACAGTACCGATGTGACACCAGACAGCCTACCACAAAAAACCGCTGCTCACCATGCAATTAAAACCAGCCGCAAGCAACAACCCATTTTAAGCATACTGTTCCCCACTGAAGAACCATCACCGCAGGAAGAGCAACCCGCCCCCGAGGAACACCAGGTTACAGTAAAGGAATTATGTAATATGGAGCCCACATGCGATCAACCCGTTTTGAACGCCACACCCGCGCATCAAGGGACCACCACCAAGCATCCGCGCACAGGACTTATGCACCCCAAGGAACCCAGGATGGAGGACCAAGAGGACGATACCAGGGAGGACGGCATTCGGGATACAAGAAGCATGCACCGCAAGGCCCGGAGGCGGAAAGTCAGGCGGAAGAAAAAGAAGTACCGCGCGCGACGATGGAGGCCGCATGCACGTTTCAAACGCCCGAGGAGGATTCCGGACCGAAACCAGGATGGAGGACCGGAGATCGACGGCATGCATCCGCGGCACATTCGCTTTAAAGCAGAAGATCAGCGATGTGACCGGCAAAATGGACCTAATAAATGGAATGAAACTGGAGCTACTGGAAGGACTAATATGGATTCATACAGGGATAAAAACGGAACTGAAAGGAAAACTACGATTGATTCATGTGTGGATGATAATAATAAAGTGGACTATTTATGGAGGTTGATAAAGGATGGAAAGTGTTTAATAAGATTAAAAGAAATAAGAAATTATAATAAGAGAGTGAAAGTACCTGACTATTATATGTTGAGAGATTATATTGTTAAAGAGATAATAAATGTTCTGATGTATTGTATACTATTTGTTATGGCTGTGACATTGATAAAGGACTGCGTTGTAGGTATGATAGAAGATATTATGTTGTTGTTATTAAAAGAATCTATCATTGAGGATGGGAAAGGTAATATTATAAAAATGTTTATTGTTGTGAGCCTACTAGTTTATAACGAACTGAAACCGAGAATATTAAATGAGAGTGAGAGGAAAAATGCATTAAGACTACAAGATGATTGGAAAAAGAATGGACTGAAATATATTACCATTAAGGAAGCTAAGAATTGTTTGAAAAGGTATACAAGATACCGGGGTTTTATATTTATGTAGGATAAATCATCATCAGGACAGCCTCATCTATAAATAACAACCGGACAGCAGCAAACCAAATTTAACTTGGTGGGAAAATATTTCTAATCTCAAACCGTATTATCGAGACAATAAGCGATAAGAAAGTAAACAATAATATTTGGATTCACTGACCCTACCTGTCAACAAATATGTACCAAATGAACGCCAGGCAACACACTTATTTAGCATTATTATTCACTTCGACCAGCATACCTGAAAATAAAGAAAGAACAAATTTAGAAACTATCTTTAACACCATTCTTACTAATGAAACAAGTGAATAAATAACTTCCAATTTAAAAGCCAACTTACCGTTGTATATCTTAAAGAAGCATCAAAATGGTGACAGTTGAATAAATAGAAGCCACCCAAGCATCCAAGGATCAGCTGTTCACTGCGAGAACCCGAGTATTCAATGCCTGATAAATCGCCTAAGTTGATACCCCGAATAAAAAACTCAAGTGTCATATAAATGTGAATTGTATGTAGAGATATTATAAAAATATTATATTATCATTATTTATGTGTAAACTAATCGAGAAAATCAATAAAATTATCCGCCAAATGATCAAACCGCATAGTTACCACCAAAAGCATTAAGCCAAAGTTTCAATGTATCAGATGAATAAGAAGTTCTTGTTAATAAAACTTACCAAAGATTATCCTTTAAAAATATTCGTTATATGAAAGCAAAGCCCAAATTCTGCAAGAGAATGAAATAAAAATGTACAAGTCACTGTTCTATGTCGAGGGAGAAGAAATATTATATTCTGCAAGTCAGAGAATTACCAGTTTGTTAGGTTGGCAATGATTTTGCACTAACGTTCAAATGTGCTTCTAGCCTGAGGGCGAAGCGTGGATTGGAAAAAAAGGTTTATATTGTGTATGGAGGAGGAGATAATTTTATATTTGTGTATTGTGTGTAGAAGGAGATTGGCCGATGTAAGGTGTATGTATTTGAATTGAATTTATTTATTGTTGTATATGTTGTTGAATTGTTAGGAGATAGAATTCTCAGTAGATTTATTAACAGACTTTGTAACATGTGTGATTTCTGATCCAAAACCAACTGGATCATAAAATTATATTATATTCTCGAATTGTCGTTTTAAATCAGAAATCAGAGGGCGTATTGTGTCACGTGGTAATTTAATACCACCAAATATTTTAAAATGAACCAATGAAATGTAATAGAATTATAAAATTGGAAAGAAGGTTAGACCTAGTCAAAGGATAAATCAACTTAAATCAAGTATTATTAGCGATTAGGAGTAATAGCATTATCAAAAACGATAAGAAAAAATGTATAATTGTGATTTAATAACTATGAGAACTCATTGGTAAGATCAAAAAATTATAAAGCGGCTTACTTATTATTGGCGGATTATAAAAAAAAAAGTGCATGAACATTGAGGTTAGAATTATTTGTTTACATTTTGAAAAGAATTAGTCGATCTTGAATAAATCGATAATTATTAGAATCAATGCTGAACGAATCAGCTGATTATTCGATCAACCAGTATAACAGGTTGAATTATATAAAATTTACTCATAAAGGATATATCATGTATACTAAAGGAAGTCGATGTGTAGAAATACGAACACCCATTATTTCTGTATAAATATTTATTATAATCTAAAAAAGCATAATAAATCGAGAGTATACAAAACTCATATAAAAACTAAATGTATTAAAATCGCATGTTATGATTTATTTAGGAAATCAATTTAAGATAAACACTCCATATATTTGTATAAAAACTGTTTTTTATTTAATTTGTTCTATTATAAAGTCGAGGAAGCCCTGATTCCCAAGGCAACCAATTGTATTGAGTTAATTAAATTGAAGACCAATCAGAGAGTAGCTTACAGAATTATTCGTGGAAGAGACAAATTTTTCTGAAAACCTCCTTCTTCTGGCTCAAGATCTTGACCTGAGAGGATGCACACAGAGTCTAGGGTTCTTTCTTCCTCTTTTTAAAATTTTAAAACTATTAAGCCAAACCCTTTTTTAATGTGAAGTATTCGTATTAAATGTTAAATTATCTGTGAACTCAGTGCTGTCAAAGAGTTCGTAATTTGTAACGATTCCCATAAATATACCTTTAATTCGAAAAGGAACTTATAAGAATCTGGACCACACGTTAGCCCAGCAGTGACGAAAAGGAACCTACCTAATTAATTATTGGAAATAATTAATTCAATCCACGAGACCGTCAAGAACTTCAGTTCAGTGAGTGATAAGTCAAACGAGCTCGTTTTAGGTTTTCTACGTACAGTGGGGGAATTAATAAAAAAAGCGCTATTCAAATTAACTTGAATTAAATAAAAAGTCACCACGTGTTGTATAATATCACATAGTTCATAAGAACATTTTATAAATTTATTTAATATATGTAGGAAGCTTACTTCCATGCACAGCCCGAATTCATATCAATCCCTGAGATCTCATGTTTGAATATTAATTTATTAATTATAATTTTGTTAATTGAACAAAGTATATCATATCAAACTTATAGACCGAACAGGTTTTTATTTGCAGAATTTTGTATTGATTGGAAGTCTAAGTATCAGTATTAAATATAATATATTTATGAATTTGAAACTCACTATTGTGAATATTAGCAAAGCCTGTGATAATTATTCAGATTTTAGAAAACATTTGATTAAGTAAATTATAGATATATCGAATATTTTATGCACATCTTTTTTATGGGAATATATTTTGTGTTTTATGTCAGCATACAAACTCATAGAATTTTTTATTATATCCTAACTCATCTCGTGATATACAGTTTGAGCTGTTTTAATACCAACAAATATTTAGCAGCACTTGGAATTATTGAATCAAGTAATATTAATCTTATTCAGAGCACTCAATATTTATCATCTTTTGATGATATTCATTTTATCTGCCAGAACAAGTATATTAAAAAATTATATTAATAAGGTTCCAGTTATATCATATAAGGATCCAGAGAGCTTCAAGAACTGGCATTGTAAGTTCTAAGGAATTTTGGAAGGGTATATTGGTGAATACTTGTATTCACGACGAGCGTTTCAAGAATCAACTAGGAAAATGACTATAGTTTGGTCCTTATCATTCTCTAGTGGTACATGGTTACTGATAATCAGTCATCAAATATTCTTTTAATTTTCTCACTGGTATTCTCCAAGAACTTCATAGAAGCAGCGGTAAGAATTATCAATCACCGGTCATTGAACCTTATGGTGATTATTTGTATTTGTAAAATTCATGTATCTACCACTGAGCTAGAGCTGAGGTTTGAACCCAGTAATTTTGCGAGCCGGACGGCCTTAATTTTTTGTGAATTTATTCGCAAAAGAGGGAATTTAGAGACTGCTCTTATAAATATCAGAAACATCGTATCATCTGTGAAGGATTTACAATTCACAACTTCACAGCATGAATCTAGCAAAAAATTCTACCAAAAATATCTTCACAAAATAAGAACGAATATTTTTCCAAGATTGACTGGCATGGTATTAATAATGATATTTCTTCACAAAATTGGAGCTCTATCCTTGATGAGAGGGACGTGTAGTGTGGCAACTCGTCTCTTCACAGATACACTCCAGAAAACAATAGAAGTGAACACAAAACTAATTAAAGTGGACAGCAAAAAGTAGTAAATTGAAGCCCTGGATTAGCTTGGGTTTAGTTCAATCAATCAGGCACCGGGATAACTTAAAAAAAAGATTAAATAGACAACCTTTTAATGCAACTCTAAAAAATGAATTTATTCAATACAGAAATAGGCTACACTCTCTTATTAAACAAACAAAATATAATTACTATAAGAATAAAATAATTGAAGTCTCAAATAATCCTAAGAAATTCTGGTCAACTGTGAATGAGGTCTCGGGGAGGCCTGCCAGGGTGCATGCATTTCCTGTCAATGTGTTCGCGCGGGATGGTCGGGCTCCTGCTCAAATCACTGCAACCGAGGTTAGCAATAATTTCAATGAGTTCTTTGCCTCTGTGGGAAAGCGCTTGGCTGATTCTTTAACTCCCCTTGGCGAGCCAGAAATAAACGATTCCGATCATGCTGTTGGTTCTGTGTTCGAGTTTCGACTTGTCACGCGAGAAGATCTCATGCAGGTGATCGGTAGCATGAGAGGTAATAGCGCCCCAGGCCATGATCGTATTCCAGCAAGAGTAATCAAGGACAATATTCATACCCTAATTGATCCTATTCTTCACCTAATTAACTCAAGTATTCAGACAGGTAAATTTCCGGACATGCTCAAAATCTCAAAGGTAATACCCATCTATAAGTCAGGTTCAAAAAATGATTACACCAACTACCGTCCCATTTCTCTTCTGCCTATTATTTCTAAGATTCTTGAAAAATGTGTAAAGACCCAGTTAATGCAGTACTTGGACCAAAATAATATTCTATCCACATCACAGTATGGTTTCCAAAAATCTAAGAACTCTTCTGATGCTTTATTCGACCTATCAAAATATATAGCTGATAAAGTAAAAATAAGAAGCAAATTAATGATAACTTATCTTGATCTTGCTAAAGCCTTTGATTCTGTTGATAGGGGGAAGCTATTGTTCAAACTTGAAATAGTTGGGATCAAGCAGACTGCTCTACAATGGTTTAAGAGCTTCCTACAGAACAGGACACAATATGTCCAGATCAATGACAGTGGAAGTGGTTTGGAAAAGGTTGATTATGGCGTTGTGCAGGGAAGTACCCTTGGGCCAAATTCTCTTCCTAATCTATATTAACAATCTCCCATTGCTTGACATTAATAGTAAAATCTTTCTATTTGCTGATGATACAGCTGTAGTATCATCAGGAAAACAGTGGGACGATGTATTCAAAAATGCTACTTCTGATTTTGGCCAGAATAGAGAGCTGGTTCGACCATAACTCCTTAAACGTTAATATAGATAAGACCAAATACATGCCCATCACAACCCGTAACCAGCAAGATCCAGAGCCAAGAGACTTGATACTTCATTCGTGCAGAGATCCAACATCAACTGTCTGTAATTGCTCAAAACTAGAAAGAGTAAATAAGTACAAGTACTCAGGTATTATAGTTGATAGTGGTTTGAGTTGGGGTCCGCATATCCAGTTTGTGAAGCAGAGACTTAGAAGGTTATTGTATGCATTCTCCCAGCTAGGCATGTTTTGAGTTAGGCGCACTGTAAGACTGTATACTTCGCTTACGTCCAGTCAATCATCCAGTATGGCATTCTTGTCTGGGGGGGTCTGCACGCTACTCTCTTGGAGCCGCTTGCGGTGTCGCAAAGACAAATAATTAAAACAGTTTTGAAAAAGGAACAGCACTACCCAACAATTGAATTATTTACTGAATTTCCTGTTTTAAATATTAGACAACTTTACATAAAATCTCTACTGCTCTTTCTAAAAAAAAATAGATATAACATTCTACCCGAAATTCCTCACACCTACCCCACACGATTTAGAGTCAACCATGGATTCGCGACGCCGCGGGTGGCTCATGGACTGGAGTTGAGAACCCCTTTCTATCTTTCTCAACTTCTGTACAGGAATCTGCCGGCTGAGATTAGAATCAGTATGGAGGTATGCAGTGTGCCGGCATTCAAGCGTATGGTGGAGGGGTGGCTATACCGCCTTGGCACAGAAATGTCTGAAAGCCTGCTTCGGTCTATGTACTGGCATTAATCTATTATCCTCTACGATGCTTGGAATTCACCCAGATATTTCCATTTCTCTTATTCAAATCCCTTCATATATATTTTTTTTCAATTCCAAAATCTTACCTGAGGCTCCGCTTGTCCCTGCTCTATCATGTTCTATCATTTTTTTAATTTTTTTTCCTTATCTATCTTTACTTATTTATTTTTTTTTACTAGCATTCCTTTTAGATGTTTCCATTAACTTTTCAAATTACTTCTATTTATATTTTAAGTAAATATAATTTCTTTGTAGTTAGTTATCTAACTCATTCATTATTTATAAACCGAATATTTATTTTTTCTCCTCACAATTTAATTTATTACTTAATTTAACTTAGCAGCCTGATATATTTCAGGCTACCCAGAACTCCACCCCTACACACAGACGAATAGTCCTTGTAGGGGTATTCCTGTATCTATGTACAGTGTGTTTTATTTCCTGTAATGTATATTTTTGAGGAATGAAGCTTATTTGATTTGATTTGATTATGTTACTGCACCTCAATTCAATCTCAATTTTTGAAGCATTCAGATTTTCCTCCCAGGATCCGGTGTTTGAACATTTCTAGAACAAATAACAGTTCAAAGTATAAAAATCTTGAAAAAATTAGAAAATAAGGATTTTATTTCCTGAATTAATCTGCTAGCATATTTATTTTAATACCCTAAAAATGTATTCAAAATATGCATGACTCTCCCTCTCGTGAAAGGAAAGTCTAAGATAATATAAGAGCGTTTTTTTCACGTGAAAATTATGTCCTCACAGTTTTACATTACAACGAAATATTCTGGTGGAAAAGTCGAGAAAAACACCATTTTTTTCACGTGAAAAAAAAGGTGGAAAATGTTCCAACTTTTTATGTGAAAAGTACATGAAACTGAAACTTGAAAATAACGTTTTTTGTTTGTTTTTACATTTTTACGTTATACTGAACATGTAAAAACTCTCAGAAAAGAACATGGATAAAACGTTTTTTCTACATTTCTTGTCTGACATTTGGTCATTTCTTTCGCATGAAAATTTCCAAAAATTCACATGAAAATAACGTTTTTTAAAATACATTTTTACAATATTTTATTGTGAAAAGATAGAGAAGGATTACCTTTATAATTCTAAATAAAGAACCTTTTCAATTCTCAATTTTTACATTAAAAATCTATAAATCTTATAAAACTTTTGAATAACCACAATATAATGAGGAGTAAATTCTCTACCCTAACTTTACAATAATTTTACACAAAACAGAATAAAAATTGAATTGAACCATCAAGTCCTATTCAGATAAATAGATTTTTCCTAGTAGGAAAATATATATAGTAGGAAGATATATGCAATCTAACAGCTGGACACTATAATTTATTACAAAAAGAAAGCTCATTTTGATTTGTAATCATTCAACAACTGACAAATTTCAAATATTTTTCATGTAAGCTTTTTTTCAGCTTTTTGACTTTGTATCAGCCATTTTTGCTTGTATTATAGTGAGGTCCACGTTATAATGGCAGTGTGTGATTTGCAATGTTGTTGCTATCCTTGTCTATCGTTCAACAAAGCAGATGGAGCTATCTCTTTCACACATTGCAATGCTGCCATATCGTTTATCAACAATGTAGAAATTCAACTAATTGACAAAATATTTAATCTCAATCATGGAAATTTTTTATCACAACTTTAAAAAATATATTTTCTTGACAAATAAAATATGATTAACTATTTTCAACAATAATGAACAGTTAAATTCATCAGATATATCAGTATCAGCTGTTTGGGTGGCAAGGCTGAGATCTGGCAACCCTTTTTTTCCTCTCTTCCTACACTGCCATTATAACGTGGACTTCACTATAGCCTTGCATCACCCATTGGGAAAAAACCATAAATGTCTGGATGGCCAATAGGGAGATTTTTGCTTTAATAAAATGAAGAAACAACAATAATTTATATTAAAATTGGATTTATTTTTGAAACATCACAGTCTTCAACCCTTCAATAAGTTGGAGACTGTTGTAGATATAATACTGTAACTTTTAGGATAAGTTATTGGTCGAATACTCCACCTTTTGACATACAACTGAATTTCAACCTCTCATAAGGGGGGTGACTTGGGGATTGTAACTCAAAAATTTTGAATGTAAATACCCATTGTGTGATACATCATCTTGAAAGCCTTCTCAAAACGAGAAAGACGACATCAATAAAAATCGTCTATGATACTTTTATCCAAAATGGCGGCTGATTGGAGTTTTAGTTTTTAAAGAAATATAATATTGATGAAATTCAATCAGCCGCCATTTTGGATAAAAGTATCATAGAAGATTCTTATTGATGTCATCTTTCTAGTTTTGAATGGCCCTTTATAATAATGTATCACACAATGGGTGTTTACATTGAAAATATTCGAATTACAACCCCTCATTTCTTTACAAACTATAACTTCAATCAGCCACAGTTTTGGATTCAAGTTTCATAGTACATTTCAATTGATGTTATCTTTCTTGTTTTGAAAAGCCCTTTGAAATAATGTACCACACAATGGG
The DNA here is from genome assembly GCA_022575985.1 of Anagrus nilaparvatae. Taxonomy (NCBI): domain Eukaryota; kingdom Metazoa; phylum Arthropoda; class Insecta; order Hymenoptera; family Mymaridae; genus Anagrus; species Anagrus nilaparvatae. Next base: position 17,154 of record JAKSXM010000196.1, on the reverse strand, counting down.
CGTTTACATTAAAAATATTCGAGTTACAACTCTTAAGTCACCATATTATATATTCTGAACCTAGTCAACCCCTTATGAAGGGGTTGAAATTCAGTTGTATGTCAAAAGTTAGAGTATTTGACCAGTAACATATCCGGAAAGTTAACAGTATAATATCTACAACAGTCTCTAATTTATTAAAAGGTTCCCATACATATGACTCACCCTGTATAATTACTATAAATGATTAGCACTAGCCTAGAGCTCATGTGGGCATCACCCATAGAAAAAATTGTTTGAGTTTATACTGTGTTTTATAATAATCAAAATTGAGACTTACTTAGATTTCTCTTTGCTGGTAAACCGAATTTTTGAAGACTTCAGCCAGTCTTTGATTACTGCTTCCATGTCTTTTTCTTTTGTGTTGGAAAATTTTATCACCACAGCTCCTATCAGAAATGTGTAATATTACATTTTTTCTCGACTGGGAATCGAAATCTTCAATTCGAGATCTATAAAACTTCATAGTAAATATCAGAGTCATCAATATACGGACAACTTTTTGACTGAGAATTTATTGTAAATGATTGTGTTGCATATTCCATGGTGTCACCGAGGGCTGGGTTGACAGAAGTTAAAAAGATAAATGGTTTATTTAAATAGAGATGATATATAAAATTTAAAATAACAGTTTCAAAATAAAGTTTTATTGAGAACAAATATGAAATGTGAATTCTAAACTTGTAATTTATAATTTTTTTTTGGTGACGTGTCCGTAACATTGACACTGAAGAAGCTTTGCTCTGTTCCTGGTAGCTAGGTTTTTCCTATGCTCTCTCTCTGAAACTTATGGCTGGCTATGTGTGTTGTAATTTGTGCTCTCTGAATATTTTTCTGTTTATGTGAATTTATTAATGTTTTAAATTGAGTTTTAAACAGTTTATAGTGTTCTATTTTGTCTGTATATTGTTTATTGTGTATACAAGCCAATAGCCACTGTTTTTCAACTATATAAACTGGATAAGTACTTAGCTCGTAGTGACTTTAGATGCTTAGGCTTGTAAGATATTGTTCTTTGTGTATTTGTGTAATATATTGCCAAAATTCTTCTGAAGATTATAAGTTCATTTGCTCTGAAAACTGGATTTCTCATTCATAGGCGATAGATCCATTCATAGTTTATCAAGAATCTATTACATTGGAGCCGACAACTATCCTTAGGTTAATAGGTGTGAAATGCTATCCAACCGATTTAGGAAAAATTGGTAGCACAGCAAATGTTACCCCTGTGGTGGGACCGAATTACAAAATAAATATGTCCCAAATGGTACACCATGAAATCCCTGGTTATGAAAAATTATTAGTAGGATAGATATCTTGATAGGTTATGAATGGTATACTGCTGAGTGGGAAATCGGTTCAAGAGAGATCAAGTCCTAATGAATATATTATCTGTGCAGACTAGCAAAATGGCATACAATATGAAAAATATTAAAAATGATGATGAGTTAATAGCTGCCTTAACACAACTGTTTGATAAGCAGAATGCGAAGATTGATAATTTGAAACAAGATCAAAATGCTAGGTTTGATGATATGAAGCAAGAATTTGCCAGCATTAGACTAGAGCAGGTTAGTATAAACCTTCTATTGAAAAATGCACATGAAACATTGAGTGATAATCATGAAGATGAAAACAAATTGAAGCATGATAATAGTAGTGTTAAGATACAAGATCAACTCATTCAAGTTTCAGATAATGTAGGCCTAGTTAATGTTATTGAAAAAGTAAATCCTAGTGAGATAGTAGGATTGAGTAATGTAGGTAGTAGGTAGGGAGTTGTCTTTATTGAAAGTCAACAGTAAAGAAAGTAGTATTGCCAAATTGATAGTTAGGAAAACAGTAGGTAAAGTGAATGTTTACATGAGACAGGTTTCTGTAGAGGTTAGGAACAATGTAAACAAAATGAATCTTGCTTTGAATCAAGTTGATGAATTCAACTTTCAACTGAAAATTGAAAAGGTGTATGCAAAGCATTATCTAGTGAACATGACTGACTTTTGTGAGCAAAATGGCTTTGTTAAAACAAATGAACCCATGAATAAAACTATGTTCTTGAAGAAAACAAAGCACAAAGTCACCATTGATGTGTTAGTATTCAAAGGTTGTTTCAAGTTGCTTATTTACAAGATGATGACTGTGAATCACATGATGAAAGGGTATTCCCCAGCACACAATGATTAGGAATCCTGTGTTATGCCGGGATTCAGAATAGCATAATCGCTACGCAGTGTATGGTAAGAGTCAATGATTGTGTATTTTTTCTTTCCTGTAGCCTATTTTCCTTGGCCCTTAATCTTTTCAAATTTCGATTCTTTCCTGTCTTTGTGTAATGTTCAGTAAAATTCTTCTATGATGCATATCTTAACCAATCTTGTCCATAGTCATTTTAATTTGTATTTTTTTTCTGAAATAATTTTGGAAGTTAAAATAATAGTTTATTTTCCTAATTTTTAAATTGTTGATAAAACTTAACTTTTCTAAAATCTATCCATTGTAGTGTAAATAATTGTTTGCTTGCGGTATATTTTTTCATCATGTATTACATATTTTAATCATGTTTATTTTTTTTTAGGTATCATATTAGGTAATTAGGTTTTTCAGAGCAAATTATGTCCCATTTTCTCATTTTCAGTATATTTTTATTAAATATACTTCCTTATGAAAGTTTAGTACTGACATGTAGGATAGGCTCTAATTAATCTTTCTCTTCTTTGTATTATTTAGGAAATTTATTTACCCAATTTTCTTTTTCTCTTGTTTGTATTTTTTAGGGAACTTATTTACCCATTATCCATCTTGATCATCTTTGTATTGTAATCTTGAAATGTTTGTATTTATTATACAGTCTTCAAATTATAAATTCATTTAAAAAATAAATGGTTCAATTTAGAACATGCTGAAATCTATTCTTTTGTATAAATTCTTTTGTTATAATAATAAAAACTAAAAAATTTGAAAGTATTAATGAATTGTGTAGCCATATATATGAGATGTATCAATGAAAGTTAACTTGAATAATGTTTTCATTGAATGAAAACGTTTTGTTATATTATTAATTGAAATGAGTTAAAGGTTAAAATTTCTCTAAAGTTTTTGTAATTGATGTCTTTTTCTTAATTTTTAAAAAATGTTTGTTCTATAAATTTTGATATGATTTGATTATCGTTTGAAATGGATGCTGGAGTGTATGTAGAATTTTTAGTGGGGTTTGTTGATTAGAATTTTGCTGGTATGTGATTGTTTTTTGAGATGGGAAACCCATTATTGCCTAAAGAAGGAATAACAGAGGTTATGACTTAGAGAGTCATTACTGCCTATATTAATAATATTTTTTTGTGTTGATTGATAATGTTGATTGCCATAGATGCCTGAATACTTAAGAATATTGATTGCCTTTGAAGCAAAATATTATTGATGTTTTGAATGATTTCTTGTTTAATGATTGATAGTAAAGTTTTGTCATGAAAAGTAGTTTGTGTTTAGAACATTAAAAAGTCGAAATAAACTGTAGTATCCAACAAACAATGATTAATAATATTGAATAATTTGATTTTTATAAAATATTTGAATACGGTAGTGAATAAATGGAAATGAATTTTTTTTTTTCTATTGAAATTTGTAATTGATATCTCCATATTTCACAATTTATGTATTGCTGACTGTATAATAAGATGTTAACAAATTTCAATTTTATATTGATTATATACTTAAAAATAATTTTCATGTGTATTAGATTGTATTGACAGCCTAATCAAAATTTTCTTCTTAGTTAATAAGCATTTTAAGATAACAGGTACAGCACAGACATTAACATTGAAATAATTATCATGTGAATCTCGAAATCAGCAACAAGTGAACGCCATGAAGAGTGTTAAGAACATTTGGGTGATTTTCGAACTAGTGTGACTCATCAATTGAATAACAACACCAATAACTACGCCACTATCTATGCTGATATCTACACCAATATCTACTGATGCCTACAACAATGTCAAACACCAATAACAACACCAATATCTACGCTGATGTCTACACCAATATCTACGCTGATGCCTACAACAATGTCAACACCAATAACAACGCCAATATCTACGCTGATGCCTACACTAATAACTACGCCAATATCTACACCAATATTCTGACATTATTCTTTATATTTAAATAACGATTAGCCTCCTGCTTGGCATCAGTCGGTAGAGCATGAAATGTTTGATATAAATTAAAAATTAGGTCGTGGTTTTTTAATAATAGGATACAGTCCCATGAAAATCTTTATAGGTCCAGGTATGAGCTTCCCCTATAATTCTGGTAATTCATTGAATAAATTAAATATATATCTATATATGGTACTTATCCTATAGTGTTGAGGAATTAAAAAATAAATTGCACACCATAAACAATTTGATACATATATTAACAAATAATGCAAAAATAGATCAAGGTAAAAAATATAAAGAGCGATAAAAATATAAAATATAAAAATAGAACAATAATTGAAATCAGTAAAATATCACAGGCTAAACATTATACTCTAGATTTATAGCACAAAACATTACCATGTGCCTTTATTTTAAAATCATATGCATCCTTTTGCATGTAGCTGCGATATGAGCTTGCTAATACTTGTCGACTTTGTACAATTCAATTAAAAATAGGTTCCTTAAGATCAACTTGATAAATTGGCAACTAATAATCCAAATATATATATTAAATTCTCTAATATCTAGTAGATTTCTTTGTATTGAATATATATTTTTATCTCAGGGTGCAAGATTCGGCACCTGATGGAATAAGTAGAGCAATTCATCTAGTGAATTCGAGCTACAACAAATTACCGCAAATTATTGCGAAAATTAATGATCATATGAATATGTTTTAATAGCCTAGAGTTTTATACTTCTTTGATTATTAGAATTTTCTGAAATGTACTGATTCATTATTCCTTTAGTAAAATACCTTTAATACTATATTTACTTGCGCAAGTATTTTTTATTAAATTCTTAATTTATAAGAAAACCCTTTCGACGAGCTAGCTTTGATTATTAGGTAATTCGAAGCACTAAGGGCGCCCATCACTAATTCAATTTTTTCACTCACGTGTCGAAATCTTCTTATAAGCCGCTGATGTCGATCCAACTCCTGGTGGTCCTGGACTATGGTAGCCTGAATCGTCTCTTCCAAGGGGTTACAAAAAATTATTTGAAATTGAAAATGACTTCTGCTTTATAAGAGCATCACAAAGTCTTTTAAGAAATTTAATAATTCAATCTAACTTTAGCTTTTACAAGTTATAGCAAGGTATTATGCTCTAAAATATTTAGGGTCCTCTCATGGTGGCATTTGGCAGGCGAGTGATGGTTCTCCTTTCTCAATTTTACAATTCTTATTTCCGACTTTCAAATTTACATAAAATTTGAATATCCTAGTCCTCCACCATTTAAGGTTCAAATAGACTGTACTAAAATATTAAATTATACTTATGTTGTATGTTTAATAATTTCTTTGCCTTCGGGCCATATCCATAACATAGACTATACAATAATTTTACATGAATCCCAATCATTTATAGAAATATATATAAATATTTTTGAATTGGCATACTATTGCCGCCTATTAACTGCCATTATGTGATTGGTGCATGCAAATTGTTTCAGTATTCATGCGCTTGGTAACCTCCTATTTCCTGGATACACTTAATTATTTTTATTAGGTTTTTTTAAGTATGCTCTCTACATGCTAGTTAATATTCTATATACTACTATTTATTTCATGCTTTCCTAATAGTTAGTTTGCCGCAATAGATCTCTGCCAAGGTGTCTGGTCAGATTCTACGTTGCATGGCTTGGTCGATCGTTAGGTCGCCGATCACTGAATGTATATACCTAACCTCAATCTTCAAAACTTTTATATAATATATTATATATTAGCAAAAATTATTTCAATTCCTTTTTAGGTTATTGTACCGTTTAGCCAGAACAAGCTGATGCTATCTAATCTTTATTGTTATCTCATTGGCGATATTAGCCAGTTACTTTACTCAGACCTATTAGTACTTCAGCTAGGGATTTTTACATCTACCCAAATTTCAAATACATTACACGCGCCCCTGGATTTGAATTCAAAATATTTGAGAATCACAATGTTTTTAATGAAAATCCACCCTTCAATACATCTATATATTCCATACTTTATTTATAAATTATACTCTCAAACTTTTATCATAGTTCGCAGATCTATCTGCTGCACCTCCCTTAGACCTCTCTCAAATACAATAACAAATTCTCCTCCTCAACACACAAAAAATATCATAAATATAATCCCCTAGACACATTCCTCCTTACAACGCTTAGAACATAGTATTTTTAAATTCGCCGCTCGCAGGGCCGCCAACCTAACTACACACATTTCTTGATTCTCATAATTGATTCTTTTCAAACAATAATTTCGATGTACAAAATTTCTGGGGCTTATTTTTTATAGTAATTCCTAGGTCTTAATATAAATAATTTTTCTATACATCAGGTACAATACTTTTCTTTTGCTAATGGCTCTTTGGTTTTTGGTAACTAGCATTCACTTTAGGTTTTTCAGGGTACAAACATGGCATAACTAACGGTAATAAATATAAAACATATAAATAAATATATTAACATTGATAAATACAATAAATAACAATAATGAATAACATTTTTGGGTTACAATACTTCTTTCATAATCATGTGTTTAACAGACGTTACATTTGATTTGGGTGGCTTTGCTCAGCTGGTCGCTGTCTCTATATTCATACTGCTTACGTCAGAACTGGTTGTCGAATCTCGCAATTAACCTAACTGCTACATTTTTTCTCTTTAAAGGTAATTAACAAATTTTAAATATTCTATCCCCGCTTGTGTCCTTTTTTATTTGATGTAACTAATTTAATTACATAATTAAAAATTATTCTTTTGCTTGTTGCAGGCTTTGGACAGTTGGGAGAAATAAAAACATTGGATTATTGCCATGCGGTCCAACTCAATATTAAATTTATCATGATAGGTCAGTAATTCTTTGATAGTGGTGTTTTCCTTGATTACTTATCGTATTTATTTCAAATTCTGTGATATGGTTTAATATTGGCTACATTTTCCCACCAAACAATGTGCGTATTCTCATTCTCTTGCAACTGGACTGTGTTGTGATGCGATATGGCTACGATAGTGAATGGCCCTGAATAAATTAAAAAGAATTTACGAGTTACTTTCTCCAAAGCATTTGATAACCTGTGGCTCTTTACTAAAACTTCATCTCCAATATTATATGAAAATATTTTATATGCTCGGTCGTGAAATCTCTTTCTACTACTTGCCTTCTGCTCTAGCTTTAATCTTACTAGATGATGGATATTAGGGTTTGTTAATTTGTTCACTTCTGAGCTTGGAAAATCAATTAACTTTTCGATAAATGTAGTGTTTCTTTTACCGAATATGATTTCGTAAGGCATACGACCGGTGCTTTCATTTAGACTATTATTATAACATTCTTCTAAAAATGGTATATATCTAACCCATTGTTGGTGTTTTTCGTTACAGTAAGTCCGCATAAAACAAGAGATCTCTGCCATACGTCGCTCTACTGGATTAGTGCTGGGGTTGTAAAGAGATGTCCTCGACCATTTAATATTAGCCAGGTGAAGTATTTCTTTCCACTGCTTGCTACAAAAATAGGTTGCGTTGTCGGATAGGATTCGTTTAGGCTTTCCTACTTCACTTGTCCATCTTTCCGTTATGCATCGGGCCAAAACTTCTCCGGTCAATTTACCTATGGGAAATAGCATTGTATATTTTGAAAAAACACATGTAAGCACAAATATGTATTTGTTTCCGTATTTTGCCATGGGTAATGGACCATATATATCCGCTGATATCAATTCCAATGGTGCACTAGGGAGAATGGGATTCATTTCGCCCCTGATATGGTATCGCGGGTATTTGGCTTTTTGGCATATATCGCAAGCTTTTACTATTTTGGCCACTTTTTTATGCATGCTTTTAAAATAACAGCTTTCTTTTAGTAGGTTGAGGGTCTTTGTAGTTCCAAAATGTCCAATACGTTCGTGAGCTTCTTTTATCAAATCTGTTCCCATATTAGCAGGGATGATTAGGCACCAGTCGTAAGTATTTTTAGCCGGTCAGTGGAACATAAATCCTTTGTAGCGAGTATACTGTCGCAGGTAATCGGCGCGGTTCGGCAGCTCCTTCTTCCATCAATTCGCGGATCTGGGACAGTCTGGGGTCTTCGTATTGGGCGATGCGGATTCTTTCAGGGGTTAATACGGCAGTATGAATTCATGGTTGGATGTTGGGAGGATATGGTATACTTTCTCCACTCTTTACGGCGAAGCATTTCAGGTTGGTATCTTGACAATATGTAGCATCTATTTCCCTGGATAGAAAGTCGGCGGTCTGATTTATCTTTCCTGGCAGATGGGTCAATTCGATATCGTATTCTTGAAGCGCACGAAACCATCGGGATAAGCGGTTGTGATTTAATTTGGCTGTTTTGAAAAATGTTAAGGCTTTGTGGTCGGTATTGATAAATATCTTATTGCCGAGCAACAATGTCCGGTATTTAATACATACTTCCACAATACTCAACAACTCTTTTTCGGTCACAGAATATCGACGTTGTGCTGAGTTGAGTGTCTTACTAAAAAATGCTAGCACTCCTTTCTCTCCTTGATCATCTTCTTGGAAAATCTCTGCACCTATCGCGTAATCTGAGGCATCGACATTCAAGAAAAAGGTTTCTTCAGGTTAGGATGTTTCAACACGACGGAATTTAGGAAGGCTTCTTTTAGTTGCTGGAATATGATCTCTTCTTTGTTACTCCAAATCCAAGGCTTGGTACTAGACAATATATGACTGAATTGAGCAGTGTAGTGTGACATTTGTTTGTTGAAGCGGCGGTAGAATTGTAAAAATCCAATAAACTTTTGTAATTGTTTACGGTTGGTTGGTGATGGAAATTGTCTGATGGCTAATAATTTGTCTGGGTCCTGTGATATGCCAGTAGGGTGTGATTATGTGTCCTAGATATTTCACTTCCCTTGCAAAAAATTCACACTTCGATAGTTCGAGTTTCAATCCGCAATTTATCAGTCTGTCAAATACTATATCTAAATGCTGGCAATGTTCACGTATATTCTGTGAGGCTATTAATCCATCGTCCACGTATAATGTACAGTAGTCTCTGATATCGTCTCCTAGCGCCTGTCTCAAACACCGTATGAATATAGCCATTTCTTAATCCAAACGCTAAACGAGTGAACCTATAATTGCGTCCATTAAACAGGAAGGATAAATAATCGCGCAATTCCGGTGCTACTTGGACTTGCCAATATCCTGCGCTCAAATCTACTGTTGAATATATGGTCTTGCCATGGAAAGTTTGCATAACTTGTTCAATTTGGTCTGGTCCTTCATGGTCATCATCCAATATACGGTTCAAGGTGCGAGCATCCAGACATAGTCTTACTGTTCTATCCTCTTTTTTGCTACACACACAATCGGCAAACTATAGGGTGCTGTGGATTCTTCTATAATTCCTAGTTGTTCCATGCGAGAGATTTCTGCTATGGCGGCGGATCGATAGGTGAAAGGTATGGGGTATGATTTGCGGTAATATGTGTCGTGTGGTTTAACATTGAGTGAACATTCGAAGTGAGTAGCTAGACCAGGTTGTTCGGAAAAAACGTCTGCATTTTTACGGAATACTTGAATTATCTCTCCTGTCTAATGTCAGGATGCCAATCGGTACGTTGATGGATTCTATTTATCAGTATCTCTAACAATTCTTCGGTACTAGAGTCTGCTCCTGACGGTGTTCGGTCCTTCGTTGTTAGGCTTAATACCTCCATATACTCCATAGCATTTTCAATTCCGTGGATACCCCACTTCCTCGGCGCGCCTTCCATGTAGTGAGCGAAATGTACCTCAGCAATTCCTTCAGTGCGTTTCTTCAGATCAAGGGGTACTATAACTTCGTATGCTTCGGTTTCGGTAAAAGCATGAAATTTCGAGGTTTGGAAATTTAAACAGGCCTGGAAATGTTGTAGAAAATCTGTACCTATTATTATGTGCGGACCGGATACAGGTAATACAAGAAATGTATAAGCGAATCGTTGTTGTTGAAGATTTATTTCCAGTAAGCATTGAGTAGTTATATGTATTCGCCGTCCTGGACTGATACCTGATACATATACGTTGGTTAACGGTAGAGTAGCTAATTTTGTTTTTTCTTTCAGACGTTGAAATATGTCTGTTTGTATGAGGCTACATTGTGAACCACTATCTACTAATGCTTGAACCCTCATTCCATATATTTCGATATCGATATACGCTTGCATTTGGATATCCGGTAGCCTGCTTTCCTTCTCGGTTTCTTCTAACAAAGTCTCCGGTAAATCATTTCTGAATGTGGTGTATGACGTTGAAATATCCTGCTTTTCTTGGTTTGTTTCATTTGGGCTTGTGCTTGTTATATCGGGGGTATCATATAGTCATGGTTTATTAGCTGTAGTTTTCTGTATATCTGGTGGCGGGTCGTTGGGTGCTGGGTTCCGTGTTTTTTGTTGATTTAATCCTGTTGCATGCGCTAATGTATAATTTGTGCTTACTTGTTGAGGTGGCGGTTTGTAATTTCTGTTGTAATTATTCTGAGTGTGACTATTATTTGAGTTTAATCGATCACGGCCATCATAGTGATTCCTGCGGTTGCTCTGCTGGGCGTAATGGTTGGTTGTGCGATTTTGAAAATTTTCATTATTCCAGTTACCATTTTGCTTGTGCTCATAGCGGCGTTCAAATTGAGGGGCAGATCGGTAGCGATCATATGATACCGGTTCATAATTTTGGCTGTTATACTGATTACTTTTTGAGTTATGTTGATTCCGTGTGTATCTTTGGTCTGAACGGTGGTTTGACATTGCCATCACAGACTGTATGCCATATAAATGATTTATTAGCTGTTTGCAATCAGTAATGGGTTGTGTGGCGAGTGCCATTCTAACTTGATATGGTAGTTTCTTCAGAATAATACTTGCTAATGCCGATTCGTTAATGGGCTCGCTCAATTGAGAATTTTTGAACTGTAGGGCAGTGACGAAAGTGGTACATGCACCGTCTAAGTTAGGGTTGAAATCGCATGATATGATGTCTGCTAGCACGTCCAACTGTTTACTTCTGCTCCAATACTGTTCCAGGAAGACAGCTACAAACTCATCCAATGATGTAAATTCATGGGCTCTACTCCGAAAGAACATCAGGGGTTCGCCAATCAATAAACTAGTCAAACGAAGACGCCACATGCTCCAAGAGGTAGGTACAAGAGTTTGTACTAATTTTATCTGATCAATGAATGGTTGAGGTTGCAAATGGCGATCAGTATTATCAAATTTACCCAGTCCTTGCAATATACTATGTGAGTTGATGTTATCTGCTTGAATTCCTTGAGGTCGTTGTTGGATATAATTTTCTAATGCTGTTATTTTTTCCTGTGCCATCTGCCATTGACTATTATGTGTAATTTTATTAGCATTTACTTCTTGATCTGAGTCAGAGTGGATTTTTGAATTAGTAGAGTTCCGTTTAAAGCCTTACAGGTTTCTGTGTTTTGATTGATACTACCTTGCAGTTGGTTCATTTTTGTGGACATATTAATCTGTTTATTTTGTATTTCTTTAATACTGTTAATATTTTTATCAACTGTAGTCGTTAAATTTTGATTGGCAACGGTAATTTGTTTGTTGATTTCTTGATGGCAATCGGCCTTAATGTTATTTGTTAAATCCTGAATGGGTGTAGTGATTTGTGTGGTTAGGTTATCTATCCTTTCGTTTAGTTCACAGGTAACCGTATCCAACCTTTCCGATAATCCTGCCGTAACTTTATCCTGACTTTCTTTCTGTAGATTTATCATTGCTTTTAATTCTTCCCTATGATTCTCTACTTTAGTCTCAATAGTATCCAACCGTCGTTCTACTGATTTTATAGCGCCTGCTGTCTCTTTCATGCCCTGTTCCACTGTTTGCTTATTTGCCTCTTTTATTGCCGCATTCTCTTTTTTAATCTCCTGCATCATGTTATCCATTGTGTTTTGTAACATAATATTGAACATACTGCTAGTTTGTTCCATTATTACCTTTTTAAATGGATCTAGCTCTGTGACTGAAAATAGACTTTGTTTGCTCAGATGTGACTCGGCCTCTGGAGATGCGGGTTCTGCAGGCTGCTCCTCGCCCCCTTCAAAGTTGATCTCTGCTATCCGTTGATTCAATGGTGTGTCAGCGGCGTCGATTCGAGTGGATGATAGAGGTTGCAGACCTTGTGGATCGAAGACTATCGACCCGACACTTCCTGGTTCCCTTTCTCGTGGCGTATTGGCATCTACCATGGTGGGGTTTGATGTGCTGGGAGTCGACAAAGTGGGATCTGTGCAACCGCCGTACATATATGAAACTTCAGAGTTTGCGGGAGTGTGATTCATTGTGTCAAATATGATAAATGCTAATTAAAAAAGTGCTGAATAATATGCGAAAATGCTTAAAAAGAGACACAAACCGGGACTTACAGTGAAACAGTTATGTGCGAAGTGTTTGGATATCCAAAAAGAAGGTATTTATACTTAAGTTTTTTTTTTTATAATGCTCTAGCGCCCCCAATATTGAATATTGATTCCTGACTAGTTTACAGACTGTGACTTATTTTCCAACCGGCTTATACATATATATTCTTGACTAGAAAGTAGTAGCAGTTTAGGCTTATAAAATATAATATCTCTCTATAAAATATATTTTCTACAATAACAATAATATAAAATTTTCTTTAAAACATATAATTTCTCTTTATTTGAAGCTATTGATTCCCCAAAAAGTAATACAAAGTTTACTTCGCCTGTTTTCCTCAATACTCATATATCTATTTTTATTATCCATCCACGACAAATTTTAATATGATTAGACTTGTCTTTAGTTATTATCCTCAATATGGGTCTTGACTTGATTACAAATAATTATTTAATGAGCTCAGCTCTCATCATCAGTCCCACGTTGGTACAGCATGTTTCTCTGAAGTTATTCTTTATATTTAATAACGATTAGCCTCCTGCTTGGCATCAGTCGGTAGAGCATGAAATGTTTGATATAAATTAAAAATTAGGTCGTGGTTTTTTGATAATAGGATACAGTCTCATAAAAATCTTTATAGGCCCAGGTATGAGCTTCCCCTATAATTCTTGTAATTCATTGAAAAAATAAATATATATATATATATATGGTACTTATCCTATAGTGTTGAGGAATTAAAAATAAATTGCACACCATAAACAATTTGATACATATATTAACAAATAATGCAAAAAAAAATAGATCAAGGCAAAAAATATAAAGAGCGATAAAAATATATAATATAAAAATAGAACAATAATTGAAATCAGTAAAATATCACAGGCTAAACATTATACTCTAGATTTATAGCACGAAACATTACCATGTGCCTTTATTTTAAATCATATGCATCCTTTTGCATGTAGCTGCGATATGAGCTTGCTAATACTTGTCGACTTGGACAATTCAATTAAAAATAGGTTCCTTAAGATCAACTTGATAAATTGGCAACTAATAATCCAAATATATATATTAAATTCTCTAATATCTAGTAGATTTCTTTGTATTGAATATATATTTTATCTCAGGGTGCAAGATTCGGCACCTGATGGAATAAGTAGAGCAATTCATCTAGTGAATTAGAGCTACAACAAATTATCGCAAATTATTGCAAAAATTAATGATCATATGAATATGTTTTAATAGCCTAGATTTTATACTTCTTTGATTTATTAGAATTTTCTGAAATGTACTGATTCATTATTCCTTTAATAAAATACCTTTAATACTATATTTACTTGCGCAAGTATTTTTTATTAAATTCCCAATTTATAAGAAAACCCTTTCGAAGAGCTAGCTTTGATTATTAGGTAATTTGAAGCACTAAGGGCGCCCATCACTAATTCAATTTTTTCACTCACGTGTCGAAATCTTCTTATAAGCCGCTGATGTCGATCCAACTCCTGGTGGTCCTGGACTATGGTAGCCGGAATCGTCTCTTCCAAGGGGTTACAAAAATTATTTGAAATTGAAAATGACTTCTGCTTTATAAGAGCATCACAAAGTATTTTAAGAAATTTAATAATTCAATCTAACTTTAGCTTTTACAAGTTATAACAAGGTATTATGCTCTAAAATATTTAGGGTCCTCTCATGGTGGCATTTGGCAGGCGAGTGATGGTTCTCCTTTCTCAATTTTACAATTCTTATTTCCGACTTTCAAATTTACATAAAATTTGAATATCCTAGTCCTCCGCCATTTAAGGTTCAAATAGACCGTACTAAAATATTAAATTATTACTTATGTTGTATGTTTAATAATTTCTTTGCCTTCGGGCCATATCCATAACATAGACTATACAATAATTTTACATAAATCCCAATCATTTATAGAAATATATATAAATATTTTTGAATTGGCATACTATTGCCGCCTATTAACTGCCATTATGTGATTGGTGCATGCAAATTGTTTCAGTATTCATGCGCTTGGTAACCTCCTATTTCCTGGATACACTTAATTATTTTTATTAGGTTTTTTAAGTATGCTCTCTACATGCTAGTTAATATTCTATATACTACTATTTATTTCATGCTTCCTAATAGTTAGCCACGTGACCATTTGTTCTTTTAAATTGCATACCGTTTTGCCGCAATAAATCTCTGCCAAGGTGTCTGGTCAGATTCTACGTTGCATGGCTTGGTCGATCGTTAGGTCGCCGATCACTGAATGTATATACCTAACCTCAATCTTCAAAACTTTTATTTAATATATTATATATTAGCAAAAATTATTTCAATTCCTTTTTAGGTTATTGTACCGTTTAGCCAGAACAAGCTGATGCTATCTAATCTTTATTGTTATCTCATTGGCGATATTAGCCAGTTACTTTACTCAGACCTATTAGTACTTCAGCTAGGGATTTTTACATCTACCCAAATTTCAAATACATTACAATATCTACGCTGATGCCTACACCAATACCAATGTCAATAACTACGCCAATATCTACACCAATAACTACGCCAAAATCTACGCTGATGCGTACACCAATAACTATGCCAATATCTGCTCTGATGTCAATGTCAACGCCAATATCTACACTAATATCTATACCAATAACTACGCCAATATCTGCTCTGATGTCAATATCTACACCAATATCTACGCTGATGCCTACACCAATACCAATGCCAATAACTACGCCAATATCTACACTAATAATATCTACACCAATAACTACGCCAATATCTGCTCTGATGTCAATATCTACACCAATATCTACGCTGATGCCTACACTAATAACTACGCCAATATCTACATCAATATCTATGCTGATGCCTACACCAATACCAATGCCAATAACTACTTCAATATCTACACTAATATCTACACCAATAACTACGCCAATATCTGCTCTGATGTCAATATCTACGTCAATAACTAAGCCGATGCCTGTGCTGATGCCAATGCCAATATCTACACCGATGCCAATGCCCGCGCCAATGCTGTTGCCAATGCCAATATCAACACTGATGCCAATGCCGACACCAAAGCATACGCCAATGACAATGCCAATGCTTATTGCTGACCTTGTATCTCAAACTTCAACACTACTACATTACCTGGAGGTAATTGCCATCCATGTTCACGTTCGCAACTCTGAATTCAGAATAACAGTCACAGTATCATGAAAGAATTGATGCAAAAAATCCTCTCCTAAATTATTCCTGTATGCAGAACTCTAAACCTTGAAAGCTGAAAATATCAAAAAACCAAACCTTACCTAAATTAATCCTCACCTAAATTAATCCTGTATGCAGCGTCTATCTCTTTTCCAAAAAACAAATTACATTGTCATTTCAAGCCTGAAATGTACATTGTATAATTATATGATACAAAATTTACGTGACTCTGTATCGAGTTTGGTATGCAGCCGTCTACTACAAGCATGAGGCAATGCTAACTGAGATGTCACCTGTATCTAGTTTGATATGCATCAGTCGACTACAAGTATCAGCCCAACACTACGTGCATCCAGATCAGCCCAACACTACGAGTATTCGGATCAGCCCAACACTAACGTCATCACACTGGAGTCACACTTAACTGAAAATCATACTGAGTGCCTTAACGGACTGTTTTCCAAAATGTGCATCGATAAAATCAACCGCGTCAATAGTGAAAGAAATGAACATTTTTTGATTTATTGAAATTTTATGTGAAAATTAAATGTAACAATTCATCAATTCATTTAAAAAAAAAATAATAATAAATTTTTTAATCAACATACTAATTTTTTTTTATGCAATAAAAAATTAAATTTTCTATCTATTAAATTTATGTGCAATTTCAAAAAACTATTCTTTACATATTAAAATTTCTGTTGAGATATTTTCCTTTAAATTATAAAGCTAAATCAAAAGTAATTTTGATACTTTGAAATATTGTTTGGAAACATATAACAAATGCTATTGATGAATTTTTATAATAATTTTCAATATTATAGGACAACATGTAATGTTTCTATAGAAAAATTGTTACTGTTCTCGAATTTACAATTCAAAATTTTCCATTAGGGTCAATGTAATTTTTTTCTTTAAATTTTCAAACAGTAAAATTTTTTATGTCAAGAGGGGGGTATTTGTAATATTACATTTTTTCTCAACTGGAATCGAATCTTCAATTCGAGATCTATAAAACTTTATAGTAAATATCAGAGTCATCAATATACAGACAACTTTTTGACTGAGAATTTATCGTAAATGATTGTGTTGCATATTCCATGGTGTCACCGAGGCTGGGTTGACAGAATTAACAGATAAATGGTTTATTTAAATAGAGATGATATATAAAATTTGAAATAACAGTTTCAAAATAAAGTTTTATTGAGAACAAATATAAAATGTGAATTCTAAACTTGTAATTTATAATTTTTTTGGTGACGTGTCCATAACATCGACACTGAAGA
>JAKSXM010000315.1:37500-42949 GCA_022575985.1 Anagrus nilaparvatae | reverse complement strand
GCCTCTGGGCGGCGAACCTAACCTATAGCCGGCGGGGCGATCGCGATCGAGGAGAATAATCATAAAAAGGGCGATGATTTTTAAAAAAGTATAGTAAACTAAAATAGAATAAATGTATTGTAATTGAAACGGCGTAAGTTAACAGTAATTGTCAAACATAGTGTTAATTTACATGGGGTTTATATGAGAGCCATCGAAAAATGTATTGTTATAAAATTATTAAAAATGATTAATGAAAATAAGCAAGTGAAAAATTAATTACTAAATGAATACTCAGTGCTTTGATTAAAAAAAAATTGTTGTAATAAATGTTTTCATTCAAATATAATGAAAATTAATAAACTTAAGGTTGAATCAGGTGGATAGAAATAGCATATTTTGTGTAAAAATTTGTGGAGATCGAAACTTCTGTAATGTTTAATATTTTTAGCCATTGATCATCTGACTAGAGACGGAGATATTAGCGCTTGAAATTTCATTAATTTTTTTAGGTACTTAATTAATCAAGACTCTTTTATAAATAATGTGATATTACAAATCTTTGAATATATAATAATTAGAGCATTATTTAGCATCGATTAACTAAAAGAAAAATTTATATTTTCAACGTTTCGCCGCGAATAAATTTGAAAAGTATAGGTTTGGTCAAAAGTCAAAAAAGTTGAAATATATTTCACATTATAGTTAAAAATGGATATTTTTTTTAGTTAATCGATGATAAACAATGTTTTAAATATAATATTCAAAGATTTTAAAAATCAGATTAATTATAAAAAAGTCTTGATTAATTAAGTACGTAAAAAATGAAAAATGAATGAAATTTTAAGCGATACTATCTCCGCTCGTGGTCAATGAATTTTCAAATTTTTTTTTTGTTGATTCTAAGGGACACATAACATGATCAGTGGCTAAAGATAGGTATTAAAGATTTCAGAAGTATTTATTTCCAGATATTTTCAATAAAGAAATTCTATTTCTATCTACCTGATTCAACCATAAGGAGGCTCTTCAGTGTACTCGTTAGTAATTGGAGGAACTGTTAAAAAATTTTGTTAATTTTGTTAATTTATGTGAAATGTCAATGTGAAAAATCGTTTTTTAATTTAATAAATTATTTAATGTTAATAAAATCGATAACAAAAAGTTCACGTACCATACGAACAACTAAAGGCGCGCTCAGTGTAAAATTTTTAATTTATTATTCGGAGTGCAGATATTAGAATTTATATTTACCGTATTTTAAAGCATTATATGACTTTTATTATTTATCAAATAAATGTTAGATTTATCGTTTACAAGTAATTAATAAGATTTTTTATTTTCAAAACAAAATTAAAAAAAGTAATATTAATAAATATATAATATTTACAAATAAGCGCGTGCCCCTGTATAGTACACTATTTTGGTTGCTTTCTCTTTAAAACCTTGTTTACTTATTTTGTAGTTTTATTGTTCAAAATGTGAACAATAATTTCCTTGGACATTAAATTTTATTGTCAAAGTACACAGGTTTTATAATTTTTTGTTTTAAGAGAATAAATAGCAACTTCCTGAACTTGTCTCTTAAAAGCAGAGTTAAAATTTTATTACTTTTTACGCTAATATTTCTAAATTTTGCACGGCTATCGAATATATGCTCTACACCATTTGAATCGGGGAATTTCACTTTATTCAGCCGTATATATCTCTATTTATAATTTTCTACTGAAAAGCCTCCTTATAAGAAAAAGGTGGTAGGTTATAACATTAGAAATTAGTCATAAAGTTTTAAATTATCAATTCAAAAGGAAATCAAAAATAAAAAAACAGTTTATTAGTAAATATTTCATAATTCAAGTATTACTTAAGTCATATTTTATAAAATTTTTTGACCGATTTGCTGTGTAATGTGGTTACAAAATAAAAAAGTTGTTTTTTAATAATAAAAAACTTTATTTTTTTGTTGTGAAATTTTTTATTTAGCTCAAAAAGCTAAATTTAAAAATTACAAATTTACCGTCCAGTAAAATTTTATTTCTTATTGCAGGCAATAAGTCCAAAGTTTTTAACTTTAAGGTATTTATTTAAATAAAGAAGCTCTATAAGTTTTATTTTCCACTTAAAATAAATCATTTATATCTTTGATCAGGCATTCAATAATGCTTTCTCATTGGAAAATAATTTTTTTCAGATCTTTAAGCTACTTTAACTTTGACATAAAAATACATATAAAAATAGATCTTAAGACCAAAGTACCCTATAAAACATGTAAATGATTTATTTGAAATGAAAAATAAAATTTATACATCTTTTTTATTTAAATAAATACCTAAACATTAAAAACTTTGTGCTTACCTTCAGTAAGATATGAAGCTTTACTAGACGATATAGTCATATAATCTTTAATTTTTTAATTTAGCTTTTTGAGCTACATAAAAATAAATTGTCACAATACGAAAATACAGTTTTTGATGATTAAAAATTGTTTTTTCTTTGTATCTAATATGCTGAAAATTAAATTACTAGCAAATTCTTCTTTGAGGATACAATTTTTTTTGAAGTTGTTACCACATTACATAGCTTATTTTACAAAGGCACATAATGAATGGTTGTTCTCACGATACTCGGCATAAATGGACAATAATTCTAGTCCCTTTCGGCTGCCTTGTGTATGAAAAAAACTTCATTCAAGTATACATTATGAAAAAATTTATTTTTATTTCAATCTATATATATTAAAATTCATGTCGATTGTCTACAATATAAAAGTATACAAAAATTTTTGTCATGAGTATATTTCATATAAATTTCCAACGATATTAAAAAGCTGCAAAGATATCCACTGTAAAGTAAAATAGATGTCGGCAGTCTTGTTCATGAAAAAATCAAAAAATTTTCATTCAAGTTTACAATATTACTTCAATATATATTAACATTCCTATCGGCTGTCTACAATATGAAAAAACTGCAAAAATTTTACTATGGGATAAAATGCATTTCGACTATAAAAAAAAATCTCTGAAACTTTACTATGGAATATAATAGATGTCGAAAATCCTATATATGAAACAAACAAAAATTATTTTTTTAATTTTCTCTTATATAGGACTAACGACATCTATTTTACTTCCTAATGAAATTTTTGTGGTTTTTTCATAGTGTAGATACTATGCCGATATGAATTTTACGAAAAATTTTAAAATTTTAAAATTTTAATTTTTTTCATATTAAAGACAGCCGAGATCTATTTTATTAGAAAACGAAATTTTTAGATTTTTTTGTACTTAAGACGTTGACAATATATAATTTGAAAATTTTTGCGATTTTAAGATAATGTAGACACCCAATATAAATTTTATTACATACTATAATTTTGTATTTCAAGTTTTTTCATACATAGGACTGCCGACATCTATTTCACTTCATAGTAAAATCTTTTAGGTATTTTCATATAAACGATTATTCCATTGTGATTTTTTTTTTTTTTTGTCTGTTGTTTCATATTTTAGATAGTCGATATGAATTTTATTAAAAAGTAAAATTTAAAAACATTTTTATTTCTTTCATATACAAGACAGCCTAGTTGGTTTTAGTTAACTTTAATTTAACTTTATTCACTAATTTTATATGTAAGACTAAAAATTGGAAACATTTAACTTTTTAGTAAAATTCATATTGGCTATCAGCAATATCAAAATGTTTAAAAAAATTTTTAAATACAGTGTCGGCTTTTTTATTAATTTAAAAATCTCAAAAATTCCATTACGGAGTAAAATAGACGTCGGCTGTCCTGTGTATGAAAAAAAAATTAAAAATAAAAAAATTTTTACGATATAAATTTTACTATATTAACTGAATCTTAATGTTACTATTCAAATTTATATTGCCTATCTCCAATATGGAAAAATCGCAAACATTTTAATATATATATTGTCGATTGTTTTTCATTCGAAAAAAAAACAAAAAATTTCACTTTGAAATAAAATAGACTTTCTTTGTTTTGTATATTAAAAACATATAAATTTTAAAATTGTTTACTTTTTAGCAAAGTTCATAACGGCTATTTACAATATGAAACAATACGAAATTTCACTACGTAGTAAAATGCATGTCGGTAATATGAAAAAACCTCAACGATTTCGAATACGGAGTAAAATAGATGTCGGCTGTCCTAGATATGAAAAAAAATTGAAAATAAAAAAAATTTTATTATATACTAAAATTCACATTGGGTATCTACATAATGCAAAAATTGCAAACATTTAAATATATATTCTCAAAAAAATGAATATCAATTTTTTTTGAAAAAAATCAAAAAATTTCACTTTGAAATAAAATATATTTCCTCTGTTTTGTAAATGAAAAACATTAAAATTAAATAATATTTTACCTCTTAGTTTAGTTCATTTCGGCCATCCACAATATGAAAAAACTAAAAAAATTTTAATTCGTAGTAAAATGCATGTCGGTCTAAATGAAAAAACTCTACGATTCCATTATGGAATAAAATAGATGTCGGCTGTCCCGGATATGAAATACCAAAAAAACAAAAAAATTCACGAAGTGGCATTCATTGTATTTTTCTTTAATGAAAGGATTAAAAGCAAAAAAAAAATATATTACAAATGTCTGAGGATATTTCTTTATTCTTTAATTTAAATTGAATTTAATGTATTCTCGTCCATTCATTGTTGCATAAATTGCATCTAAAAAAAATCTAAAATAATGAATTTTGAGTAATCTTTCATTTTAAAGGAATAGGATAGGATACGATATTTTTTAAGTTCTCTTGCCTTAACTATGCAACGCAAGAAAACATAATGCTGTCAGCATGCTTTAAAACACAAAAAAATCGCATACAATTTCGCATACGATTCGTATACAATTGTGCATACAATTTGCATAAAATTTCGTATAATAACTTAGCATAAAATTCGTTTACAATTTTGCATACAATTCGCATACGATTCGTATGCAATTTTGCATACAATTCGCATAAAATTTCGTATACAATTCACATACAATTTATTTAACAAACAATTCGCATACAATTTATCATACAATTCGTATACAATTTTGCATACAATTCGCATACGATTCGTATGCAATTTTGCATACAATTCGCATAAAATTTCGTATACAATTCACATAGAATTTATTTAGCAAACAATTCGTATGCAATTTTGCATACAATTCGCATAAAATTTCGTATACAATTCACATACAATTTATTTAGCAAACAATTCGTTAACAATTTTGCATACAATTCACATAACGATTCGTATACAATTTTGCATACAATTCGCATACGATTCGTATGCAATTTTGCATACGATTCGCATAAAATTTCGTATACAATTCACATACAATTTATTTAGCAAACAATTCGTTTACAATTTTTCATACAATTCGCATACGATTCGTATACAATTTTGCATACTATTCGCATAAAATTTCGTATACAATTCGC
>JAKSXM010000315.1:20000-27500 GCA_022575985.1 Anagrus nilaparvatae | reverse complement strand
TTACGCGCTTAGCTCTCCAAGTGTGGAATGTTTATTATTTTTATTTAATTAATTTCTCATTAACTTCCTCATTCATAGGTCCTTACAGCAAGGATAATTGGAATCAACTGAAGAATTGTTTAAATAATTCAATGTCATGAAGGAAAATGCATTGGCGCATGGGGCCTTCGGCCCCCTTCGCTTCTTTCTGATTGTTTAACTCAAAATTTTTTGTCTAATTATCAAGCTTCATTTTTTTTAATTTTCCAAATGTTGATTTTTAACATTAAAGTGCGGGTAAATGGCGGTAGTAACAACGACTCTCTTTATAGTATTAAAAATTGAGGCGCGGGTAAACAGCGGGGAGTAACTATGGACTCTCTTTATAGTATTAAAAATTGAGGCGCGAGTCAAAAGCGGTATTAACTATGATTTTCTTATTAAAGATTAAAGCTCGGGTAAATGGCGGGAGTAAGAATGATAAGAATGACTCACTTTATAGTATTAAAAATTGAGGCGCGAGTCAAAAGCGGTAGTAACTATGATTCTCTTATTAAAGACTAAAGCGCGGGTAAATGGCGGGAGTAACAACGACTCTCTTTATTGCTAGAAATAGTATACGAGACTATTCCAGTACGTAAGGTATTAAATTTCAAAGTTCCCATTGTCCTAGTTCTTTTTTTTTATTGTTCTTTCCTTAATTTTTGTTTTTTCTTTTTTGTACGCATAACCTTACAGCAAATAATATCCATTCTTCTAAATTCATTGATACATGGATTAGAAATATATGCTGAAGGAGAATGCATTGGCGCATGGGCCTTCGGCCCCCCTTTGCTTATTTAGGATTGTTTAACTCAGAATTTTTTGTCAAATTATCAAGCTTCATTTTTTTAATTTTCTACATGCTGATTTTTAAAATTGAAGTGCGGGAGTAAACTTCAGGAGTAACTATGACTCTCTTTATAGTATTAAAAATTGAGGCGCGAGTCAAAAGCGGTAGTAACTATGATTCTCTTATTAAAGACTAAAGCGCGGGTAAATGGCGGGAGTAAGAATGACTCTCTTTATAGTATTAAAAATTCAGGCTCGGGTAAACGACGGGAGTAACAACGACTCTCTTTAGTGCTAGAAATAGTATACGAGACTATTCCAGTACGTAAAGTATTAAATTTCAAAGTTCCCATTGTCCCTAGTTCTTTTTTTTTTTTATTGTTCTTTCCTTAATTTTTGTTTTTCTTTTTTGTACGCATAACCTTACAGCAAAAAATATCGATTGTTCTAAATTCATTGATACATGGATTAGAAATATATTGCTGAAGGAGAATGCATTGGCGCATGGGGCCTTCGGCCCCCCTTTGCTTCTTTAGGATTGTTAAACTCAGAATTTTTTGTCTAATTATCAAGCTTCATTTTTTTAATTTTCTAAATGCTGATTTTTTAAAATTGAAGTGCGGGTAAACGGCGGGAGTAACTATGACCCTCTTTATAGTATTAAAAATTCAGGCGCGGGTAAAACGGCGGGAGTAACAACGACTCTCTTTTAAGGTTTTTTTTTTTAACGGCGGGAGTAAATGTGACTCTCTTTAGTGCTAGAAATAATAGACGAGACTATTCAAGTACGTAAAGTATTAATTAGCAAAGTTCCCACTGTCCCTAGTTTCTTTTTTTGATTGTTCTTTCCTTAATTTTTGTTTTTCTTTTTCAAATATAAAAATGTAGAAAAAAAGATTGGATTAAAAGGGAAAATCTTTTTTAAGGCTTTAATTTATTTCTTGATAATCGATTGAATTTTGTTTTATTCTCCTTTACGTCCAGAACGACAGCACTGATTGTCGGCCTCTGGGCGGCGAACCTAACCTATAGCCGGCGGGGCGATCGCGATCGAGGAGAATAATCATAAAAAGGGCGATGATTTTTAAAAAAGTATAGTAAACTAAAATAGAATAAATGTATTGTAATTGAAACGGCGTAAGTTAACAGTAATTGTCAAACATAGTGTTAATTTACATGGGGTTTATATGAGAGCCATCGAAAAATGTATTGTTATAAAATTATTAAAAATGATTAATGAAAATAAGCAAGTGAAAAATTAATTACTAAATGAATACTCAGTGCTTTGATTAAAAAAAAATTGTTGTAATAAATGTTTTCATTCAAATATAATGAAAATTAATAAACTTAAGGTTGAATCAGGTGGATAGAATAGCATATTTTGTGTAAAAATTTGTGGAGATCGAAACTTCTGTAATGTTTAATATTTTTAGCCATTGATCATCTGACTAGAGACGGAGATATTAGCGCTTGAAATTTCATTAATTTTTTTAGGTACTTAATTAATCAAGACTCTTTTATAAATAATGTGATATTACAAATCTTTGAATATATAATAATTAGAGCATTATTTAGCATCGATTAACTAAAGAAAAATTTATATTTTCAACGTTTCGCCGCGAATAAATTTGAAAAGTATAGGTTTGGTCAAAAGTCAAAAAAGTTGAAATATATTTCACATTATAGTTAAAAATGGATATTTTTTTTTAGTTAATCGATGATAAACAATGTTTTTTAAATATAATATTCAAAGATTTTAAAAATCAGATTAATTATAAAAAAGTCTTGATTAATTAAGTACGTAAAAAATGAAAAATGAATGAAATTTTAAGCGATACTATCTCCGCTCGTGGTCAATGAATTTTCAAATTTTTTTTTTGTTGATTCTAAGGGACACATAACATGATCAGTGGCTAAAGATAGGTATTAAAGATTTCAGAAGTATTTATTTCCAGATATTTTCAATAAAGAAATTCTATTTCTATCTACCTGATTCAACCATAAGGAGGCTCTTCAGTGTACTCGTTAGTAATTGGAGGAACTGTTAAAAAATTTTGTTAATTTTGTTAATTTATGTGAAATGTCAATGTGAAAAATCGTTTTTTAATTTAATAAATTATTTAATGTTAATAAAATCGATAACAAAAGTTCACGTACCATACGAACAACTAAAGGCGCGCTCAGTGTAAAATTTTTAATTTATTATTCGGAGTGCAGATATTAGAATTTATATTTACCGTATTTTAAAGCATTATATGACTTTTATTATTTATCAAATAAATGTTAGATTTATCGTTTACAAGTAATTAATAAGATTTTTTATTTTCAAAACAAAATTAAAAAAAGTAATATTAATAAATATATAATATTTACAAATAAGCGCGTGCCCCTGTATAGTACACTATTTTGGTTGCTTTCTCTTTAAAACCTTGTTTACTTATTTGTAGTTTTATTGTTCAAAATGTGAACAATAATTTCCTTGGACATTAAATTTTATTGTCAAAGTACACAGGTTTTATAATTTTTTGTTTTAAGAGAATAAATAGCAACTTCCTGAACTTGTCTCTTAAAAGCAGAGTTAAAATTTTATTACTTTTTACGCTAATATTTCTAAATTTTGCACGGCTATCGAATATATGCTCTACACCATTTGAATCGGGGAATTTCACTTTATTCAGCCGTATATATCTCTATTTATAATTTTCTACTGAAAAGCCTCCTTATAAGAAAAAGGTGGTAGGTTATAACATTAGAAATTAGTCATAAAGTTTTAAATTATCAATTCAAAAGGAAAATCAAAAAATAAAAAACAGTTTATTAGTAAATATTTCATAATTCAAGTATTACTTAAGTCATATTTTATAAAATTTTTTGACCGATTTGCTGTGTGTAATGTGGTTACAAAATAAAAAGTTGTTTTTTAATAATAAAAAACTTTATTTTTTTTGTGTGAAATTTTTTATTTAGCTCAAAAAGCTAAATTTAAAAATTACAAATTTACCGTCCAGTAAAATTTTATTTCTTATTGCAGGCAATAAGTCCAAAGTTTTTAACTTTAAGGTATTTATTTAAATAAAGAAGCTCTATAAGTTTTATTTTCCACTTAAAATAAATCATTTATATCTTTGATCAGGCATTCAATAATGCTTTCTCATTGGAAAATAATTTTTTTTCAGATCTTTAAGCTACTTTAACTTTGACATAAAAATACATATAAAAATAGATCTTAAGACCAAAGTACCCTATAAAACATGTAAATGATTTATTTGAAATGAAAAATAAAATTTATACATCTTTTTTATTTAAATAAATACCTAAACATTAAAAACTTTGTGCTTACCTTCAGTAAGATATGAAGCTTTACTAGACGATATAGTCATATAATCTTTAATTTTTTAATTTAGCTTTTTGAGCTACATAAAAATAAATTGTCACAATACGAAAATACAGTTTTTGATGATTAAAATTGTTTTTTCTTTGTATCTAATATGCTGAAAATTAAATTACTAGCAAATTCTTCTTTGAGGATACAATTTTTTTTGAAGTTGTTACCACATTACATAGCTTATTTTACAAAGGCACATAATGAATGGTTGTTCTCACGATACTCGGCATAAATGGACAATAATTCTAGTCCCTTTCGGCTGCCTTGTGTATGAAAAAAACTTCATTCAAGTATACATTATGAAAAAATTTATTTTTATTTCAATCTATATATATTAAAATTCATGTCGATTGTCTACAATATAAAAGTATACAAAAATTTTTGTCATGAGTATATTTCATATAAATTTCCAACGATATTAAAAAGCTGCAAAGATATCCACTGTAAAGTAAAATAGATGTCGGCAGTCTTGTTCATGAAAAAATCAAAAAATTTTCATTCAAGTTTACAATATTACTTCAATATATATTAACATTCCTATCGGCTGTCTACAATATGAAAAACTGCAAAAATTTTACTATGGGATAAAATGCATTTCGACTATAAAAAAAATCTCTGAAACTTTACTATGGAATATAATAGATGTCGAAAATCCTATATATGAAACAAACAAAAATTATTTTTTTAATTTTCTCTTATATAGGACTAACGACATCTATTTTACTTCCTAATGAAATTTTTGTGGTTTTTTCATAGTGTAGATACTATGCCGATATGAATTTTACGAAAAATTTTAAAATTTTAAAAATTTTAATTTTTTTCATATTAAAGACAGCCGAGATCTATTTTATTAGAAAACGAAATTTTTAGATTTTTTTGTACTTAAGACGTTGACAATATATAATTTGAAAATTTTTGCGATTTTAAGATAATGTAGACACCCAATATAAATTTTATTACATACTATAATTTTGTATTTCAAGTTTTTTCATACATAGGACTGCCGACATCTATTTCACTTCATAGTAAAATCTTTTAGGTATTTTCATATAAACGATTATTCCATTGTGATTTTTTTTTTTTTTGTCTGTTGGTTTCATATTTTAGATAGTCGATATGAATTTTATTAAAAAGTAAAATTTAAAAACATTTTTATTTCTTTCATATACAAGACAGCCTAGTTGGTTTTAGTTAACTTTAATTTAACTTTATTCACTAATTTTATATGTAAGACTAAAAATTGGAAACATTTAACTTTTTAGTAAAATTCATATTGGCTATCAGCAATATCAAAATGTTTAAAAAAATTTTTAAATACAGTGTCGGCTTTTTTATTAATTTAAAAATCTCAAAAATTCCATTACGGAGTAAAATAGACGTCGGCTGTCCTGTGTATGAAAAAAAATTAAAAATAAAAAATTTTTACGATATAAATTTTACTATATTAACTGAATCTTAATGTTACTATTCAAATTTATATTGCCTATCTCCAATATGGAAAAATCGCAAACATTTTAATATATATATTGTCGATTGTTTTTCATTCGAAAAAAAAACAAAAATTTCACTTTGAAATAAAATAGACTTTCTTTGTTTTGTATATTAAAAACATATAAATTTAAAATTGTTTACTTTTTAGCAAAGTTCATAACGGCTATTTACAATATGAAACAATACGAAATTTCACTACGTAGTAAATGCATGTCGGTAATATGAAAAAACCTCAACGATTCGAATACGGAGTAAAATAGATGTCGGCTGTCCTAGATATGAAAAAAAATTGAAAATAAAAAAATTTTATTATATACTAAAATTCACATTGGGTATCTACATAATGCAAAAATTGCAAACATTTAAATATATATTCTCAAAAAAATGAATATCAATTTTTTTTGAAAAAATCAAAAAATTTCACTTTGAAATAAAATATATTTCCTCTGTTTTGTAAATGAAAAACATTAAAATTAAATAATATTTTACCTCTTAGTTTAGTTCATTTCGGCCATCCACAATATGAAAAAACTAAAAAAATTTTAATTCGTAGTAAAATGCATGTCGGTCTAAATGAAAAAACTCTACGATTCCATTATGGAATAAAATAGATGTCGGCTGTCCCGGATATGAAATACCAAAAAAACAAAAAAATTCACGAAGTGGCATTCATTGTATTTTTCTTTAATGAAAGGATTAAAAGCAAAAAAAAAATATATTACAAATGTCTGAGGATATTTCTTTATTCTTTAATTTAAATTGAATTTAATGTATTCTCGTCCATTCATTGTTGCATAAATTGCATCTAAAAAAAATCTAAAATAATGAATTTTGAGTAATCTTTCATTTTAAAGGAATAGGATAGGATACGATATTTTTAAGTTCTCTTGCCTTAACTATGCAACGCAAGAAAACATAATGCTGTCAGCATGCTTTAAAACACAAAAAAATCGCATACAATTTCGCATACGATTCGTATACAATTGTGCATACAATTTGCATAAAATTTCGTATAATAACTTAGCATAAAATTCGTTTACAATTTTGCATACAATTCGCATACGATTCGTATGCAATTTTGCATACAATTCGCATAAAATTTCGTATACAATTCACATACAATTTATTTAACAAACAATTCGCATACAATTTATCATACAATTCGTATACAATTTTGCATACAATTCGCATACGATTCGTATGCAATTTTGCATACAATTCGCATAAAATTTCGTATACAATTCACATAGAATTTATTTAGCAAACAATTCGTATGCAATTTTGCATACAATTCGCATAAAATTTCGTATACAATTCACATACAATTTATTTAGCAAACAATTCGTTAACAATTTTGCATACAATTCACATAACGATTCGTATACAATTTTGCATACAATTCGCATACGATTCGTATGCAATTTTGCATACGATTCGCATAAAATTTCGTATACAATTCACATACAATTTATTTACAAACAATTCGCATACAATTTATCATACAATTCGTATACAATTTTGCATACAATTCGCATACGATTCGTATGCAATTTTGCATACAATTCGCATAAAATTTCGTATACAATTCACATAGAATTTATTTAGCAAACAATTCGTATGCAATTTTGCATACAATTCGCATAAAATTTCGTATACAATTCACATACAATTTATTTAGCAAACAATTCGTTAACAATTTTGCATACAATTCACATAACGATTCGTATACAATTTTGCATACAATTCGCATACGATTCGTATGCAATTTTGCATACGATTCGCATAAAATTTCGTATACAATTCACATACAATTT
>JAKSXM010000315.1:0-10000 GCA_022575985.1 Anagrus nilaparvatae | reverse complement strand
TTTATTCTTATAGTTATTATTTAAAAAAATTTTTTTTTTTACATGTTATTTACAGGATTTACATTTTTTAAAATTTTTATATTTCATCATTAGTTTGGGATCCCTATCCCGATGCTTACGCGCTTAGCTCTCCAAGTGTGGAATGTTTATTATTTTTATTTAATTAATTTCTCATTAACTTCCTCATTCATAGGTCCTTACAGCAAGGATAATTGGAATCAACTGAAGAATTGTTTAAATAATTCAATGTCATGAAGGAAAATGCATTGGCGCATGGGGCCTTCGGCCCCCTTCGCTTCTTTCTGATTGTTTAACTCAAAATTTTTTGTCTAATTATCAAGCTTCATTTTTTTTAATTTTCCAAATGTTGATTTTTAACATTAAAGTGCGGGTAAATGGCGGTAGTAACAACGACTCTCTTTATAGTATTAAAAATTGAGGCGCGGGTAAACAGCGGGAGTAACTATGACTCTCTTTATAGTATTAAAAATTGAGGCGCGAGTCAAAAGCGGTATTAACTATGATTTTCTTATTAAAGATTAAAGCTCGGGTAAATGGCGGGAGTAAGAATGATAAGAATGACTCACTTTATAGTATTAAAAATTGAGGCGCGAGTCAAAAGCGGTAGTAACTATGATTCTCTTATTAAAGACTAAAGCGCGGGTAAATGGCGGGAGTAACAACGACTCTCTTTATTGCTAGAAATAGTATACGAGACTATTCCAGTACGTAAGGTATTAAATTTCAAAGTTCCCATTGTCCCTAGTTCTTTTTTTTTTATTGTTCTTTCCTTAATTTTTGTTTTTTCTTTTTTGTACGCATAACCTTACAGCAAATAATATCCATTCTTCTAAATTCATTGATACATGGATTAGAAATATATTGCTGAAGGAGAATGCATTGGCGCATGGGGCCTTCGGCCCCCCTTTGCTTATTTAGGATTGTTTAACTCAGAATTTTTTGTCAAATTATCAAGCTTCATTTTTTTTAATTTTCTACATGCTGATTTTTAAAATTGAAGTGCGGGTAAACTTCAGGAGTAACTATGACTCTCTTTATAGTATTAAAAATTGAGGCGCGAGTCAAAAGCGGTAGTAACTATGATTCTCTTATTAAAGACTAAAGCGCGGGTAAATGGCGGGAGTAAGAATGACTCTCTTTATAGTATTAAAAATTCAGGCTCGGGTAAACGACGGGAGTAACAACGACTCTCTTTAGTGCTAGAAATAGTATACGAGACTATTCCAGTACGTAAAGTATTAAATTTCAAAGTTCCCATTGTCCCTAGTTCTTTTTTTTTTTTATTGTTCTTTCCTTAATTTTTGTTTTTCTTTTTTGTACGCATAACCTTACAGCAAAAAATATCGATTGTTCTAAATTCATTGATACATGGATTAGAAATATATTGCTGAAGGAGAATGCATTGGCGCATGGGGCCTTCGGCCCCCCTTTGCTTCTTTAGGATTGTTAAACTCAGAATTTTTTGTCTAATTATCAAGCTTCATTTTTTTTAATTTTCTAAATGCTGATTTTTAAAATTGAAGTGCGGGTAAACGGCGGGAGTAACTATGACCCTCTTTATAGTATTAAAAATTCAGGCGCGGGTAAACGGCGGGAGTAACAACGACTCTCTTTAAGGTTTTTTTTTTTAACGGCGGGAGTAAATGTGACTCTCTTTAGTGCTAGAAATAATAGACGAGACTATTCAAGTACGTAAAGTATTAATTAGCAAAGTTCCCACTGTCCCTAGTTTCTTTTTTTGATTGTTCTTTCCTTAATTTTTGTTTTTCTTTTTCAAATATAAAAATGTAGAAAAAAAGATTGGATTAAAAAGGGAAAATCTTTTTTAAGGCTTTAATTTATTTCTTGATAATCGATTGAATTTTGTTTTATTCTCCTTTACGTCCAGAACGACAGCACTGATTGTCGGCCTCTGGGCGGCGAACCTAACCTATAGCCGGCGGGGCGATCGCGATCGAGGAGAATAATCATAAAAAGGGCGATGATTTTTAAAAAAGTATAGTAAACTAAAATAGAATAAATGTATTGTAATTGAAACGGCGTAAGTTAACAGTAATTGTCAAACATAGTGTTAATTTACATGGGGTTTATATGAGAGCCATCGAAAAATGTATTGTTATAAAATTATTAAAAATGATTAATGAAAATAAGCAAGTGAAAAATTAATTACTAAATGAATACTCAGTGCTTTGATTAAAAAAAAATTGTTGTAATAAATGTTTTCATTCAAATATAATGAAAATTAATAAACTTAAGGTTGAATCAGGTGGATAGAAATAGCATATTTTGTGTAAAAATTTGTGGAGATCGAAACTTCTGTAATGTTTAATATTTTTAGCCATTGATCATCTGACTAGAGACGGAGATATTAGCGCTTGAAATTTCATTAATTTTTTTAGGTACTTAATTAATCAAGACTCTTTTATAAATAATGTGATATTACAAATCTTTGAATATATAATAATTAGAGCATTATTTAGCATCGATTAACTAAAAGAAAAATTTATATTTTCAACGTTTCGCCGCGAATAAATTTGAAAAGTATAGGTTTGGTCAAAAGTCAAAAAAGTTGAAATATATTTCACATTATAGTTAAAAATGGATATTTTTTTTAGTTAATCGATGATAAACAATGTTTTAAATATAATATTCAAAGATTTTAAAAATCAGATTAATTATAAAAAAGTCTTGATTAATTAAGTACGTAAAAAATGAAAAATGAATGAAATTTTAAGCGATACTATCTCCGCTCGTGGTCAATGAATTTTCAAATTTTTTTTTTGTTGATTCTAAGGGACACATAACATGATCAGTGGCTAAAGATAGGTATTAAAGATTTCAGAAGTATTTATTTCCAGATATTTTCAATAAAGAAATTCTATTTCTATCTACCTGATTCAACCATAAGGAGGCTCTTCAGTGTACTCGTTAGTAATTGGAGGAACTGTTAAAAAATTTTGTTAATTTTGTTAATTTATGTGAAATGTCAATGTGAAAAATCGTTTTTTAATTTAATAAATTATTTAATGTTAATAAAATCGATAACAAAAAGTTCACGTACCATACGAACAACTAAAGGCGCGCTCAGTGTAAAATTTTTAATTTATTATTCGGAGTGCAGATATTAGAATTTATATTTACCGTATTTTTAAAGCATTATATGACTTTTATTATTTATCAAATAAATGTTAGATTTATCGTTTACAAGTAATTAATAAGATTTTTTATTTTCAAAACAAAATTAAAAAAAGTAATATTAATAAATATATAATATTTACAAATAAGCGCGTGCCCCTGTATAGTACACTATTTTGGTTGCTTTCTCTTTAAAACCTTGTTTACTTATTTTGTAGTTTTATTGTTCAAAATGTGAACAATAATTTCCTTGGACATTAAATTTTATTGTCAAAGTACACAGGTTTTATAATTTTTTGTTTTAAGAGAATAAATAGCAACTTCCTGAACTTGTCTCTTAAAAGCAGAGTTAAAATTTTATTACTTTTTACGCTAATATTTCTAAATTTTGCACGGCTATCGAATATATGCTCTACACCATTTGAATCGGGGAATTTCACTTTATTCAGCCGTATATATCTCTATTTATAATTTTCTACTGAAAAGCCTCCTTATAAGAAAAAGGTGGTAGGTTATAACATTAGAAATTAGTCATAAAGTTTTAAATTATCAATTCAAAAGGAAATCAAAAATAAAAAACAGTTTATTAGTAAATATTTCATAATTCAAGTATTACTTAAGTCATATTTTATAAAATTTTTTGACCGATTTGCTGTGTAATGTGGTTACAAAATAAAAAAGTTGTTTTTTAATAATAAAAAACTTTATTTTTTTGTTGTGAAATTTTTTATTTAGCTCAAAAAGCTAAATTTAAAAATTACAAATTTACCGTCCAGTAAAATTTTATTTCTTATTGCAGGCAATAAGTCCAAAGTTTTTAACTTTAAGGTATTTATTTAAATAAAGAAGCTCTATAAGTTTTATTTTCCACTTAAAATAAATCATTTATATCTTTGATCAGGCATTCAATAATGCTTTCTCATTGGAAAATAATTTTTTTCAGATCTTTAAGCTACTTTAACTTTGACATAAAAATACATATAAAAATAGATCTTAAGACCAAAGTACCCTATAAAACATGTAAATGATTTATTTGAAATGAAAAATAAAATTTATACATCTTTTTTATTTAAATAAATACCTAAACATTAAAAACTTTGTGCTTACCTTCAGTAAGATATGAAGCTTTACTAGACGATATAGTCATATAATCTTTAATTTTTTAATTTAGCTTTTTGAGCTACATAAAAATAAATTGTCACAATACGAAAATACAGTTTTTGATGATTAAAAATTGTTTTTTCTTTGTATCTAATATGCTGAAAATTAAATTACTAGCAAATTCTTCTTTGAGGATACAATTTTTTTTGAAGTTGTTACCACATTACATAGCTTATTTTACAAAGGCACATAATGAATGGTTGTTCTCACGATACTCGGCATAAATGGACAATAATTCTAGTCCCTTTCGGCTGCCTTGTGTATGAAAAAAACTTCATTCAAGTATACATTATGAAAAAATTTATTTTTATTTCAATCTATATATATTAAAATTCATGTCGATTGTCTACAATATAAAAGTATACAAAAATTTTTGTCATGAGTATATTTCATATAAATTTCCAACGATATTAAAAAGCTGCAAAGATATCCACTGTAAAGTAAAATAGATGTCGGCAGTCTTGTTCATGAAAAAATCAAAAAATTTTCATTCAAGTTTACAATATTACTTCAATATATATTAACATTCCTATCGGCTGTCTACAATATGAAAAAACTGCAAAAATTTTACTATGGGATAAAATGCATTTCGACTATAAAAAAAAATCTCTGAAACTTTACTATGGAATATAATAGATGTCGAAAATCCTATATATGAAACAAACAAAAATTATTTTTTTAATTTTCTCTTATATAGGACTAACGACATCTATTTTACTTCCTAATGAAATTTTTGTGGTTTTTTCATAGTGTAGATACTATGCCGATATGAATTTTACGAAAAATTTTAAAATTTTAAAATTTTAATTTTTTTCATATTAAAGACAGCCGAGATCTATTTTATTAGAAAACGAAATTTTTAGATTTTTTTTGTACTTAAGACGTTGACAATATATAATTTGAAAATTTTTGCGATTTTAAGATAATGTAGACACCCAATATAAATTTTATTACATACTATAATTTTGTATTTCAAGTTTTTTCATACATAGGACTGCCGACATCTATTTCACTTCATAGTAAAATCTTTTAGGTATTTTCATATAAACGATTATTCCATTGTGATTTTTTTTTTTTTTTGTCTGTTGTTTCATATTTTAGATAGTCGATATGAATTTTATTAAAAAGTAAAATTTAAAAACATTTTTATTTCTTTCATATACAAGACAGCCTAGTTGGTTTTAGTTAACTTTAATTTAACTTTATTCACTAATTTTATATGTAAGACTAAAAATTGGAAACATTTAACTTTTTAGTAAAATTCATATTGGCTATCAGCAATATCAAAATGTTTAAAAAAATTTTTAAATACAGTGTCGGCTTTTTTATTAATTTAAAAATCTCAAAAATTCCATTACGGAGTAAAATAGACGTCGGCTGTCCTGTGTATGAAAAAAAAATTAAAAATAAAAAAATTTTTACGATATAAATTTTACTATATTAACTGAATCTTAATGTTACTATTCAAATTTATATTGCCTATCTCCAATATGGAAAAATCGCAAACATTTTAATATATATATTGTCGATTGTTTTTCATTCGAAAAAAAAAACAAAAAATTTCACTTTGAAATAAAATAGACTTTCTTTGTTTTGTATATTAAAAACATATAAATTTTAAAATTGTTTACTTTTTAGCAAAGTTCATAACGGCTATTTACAATATGAAACAATACGAAATTTCACTACGTAGTAAAATGCATGTCGGTAATATGAAAAAACCTCAACGATTTCGAATACGGAGTAAAATAGATGTCGGCTGTCCTAGATATGAAAAAAAATTGAAAATAAAAAAAATTTTATTATATACTAAAATTCACATTGGGTATCTACATAATGCAAAAATTGCAAACATTTAAATATATATTCTCAAAAAAATGAATATCAATTTTTTTTGAAAAAAATCAAAAAATTTCACTTTGAAATAAAATATATTTCCTCTGTTTTGTAAATGAAAAACATTAAAATTAAATAATATTTTACCTCTTAGTTTAGTTCATTTCGGCCATCCACAATATGAAAAAACTAAAAAAATTTTAATTCGTAGTAAAATGCATGTCGGTCTAAATGAAAAAACTCTACGATTCCATTATGGAATAAAATAGATGTCGGCTGTCCCGGATATGAAATACCAAAAAAACAAAAAAATTCACGAAGTGGCATTCATTGTATTTTTCTTTAATGAAAGGATTAAAAGCAAAAAAAAAATATATTACAAATGTCTGAGGATATTTCTTTATTCTTTAATTTAAATTGAATTTAATGTATTCTCGTCCATTCATTGTTGCATAAATTGCATCTAAAAAAAATCTAAAATAATGAATTTTGAGTAATCTTTCATTTTAAAGGAATAGGATAGGATACGATATTTTTTAAGTTCTCTTGCCTTAACTATGCAACGCAAGAAAACATAATGCTGTCAGCATGCTTTAAAACACAAAAAAATCGCATACAATTTCGCATACGATTCGTATACAATTGTGCATACAATTTGCATAAAATTTCGTATAATAACTTAGCATAAAATTCGTTTACAATTTTGCATACAATTCGCATACGATTCGTATGCAATTTTGCATACAATTCGCATAAAATTTCGTATACAATTCACATACAATTTATTTAACAAACAATTCGCATACAATTTATCATACAATTCGTATACAATTTTGCATACAATTCGCATACGATTCGTATGCAATTTTGCATACAATTCGCATAAAATTTCGTATACAATTCACATAGAATTTATTTAGCAAACAATTCGTATGCAATTTTGCATACAATTCGCATAAAATTTCGTATACAATTCACATACAATTTATTTAGCAAACAATTCGTTAACAATTTTGCATACAATTCACATAACGATTCGTATACAATTTTGCATACAATTCGCATACGATTCGTATGCAATTTTGCATACGATTCGCATAAAATTTCGTATACAATTCACATACAATTTATTTAACAAACAATTCGCATACAATTTATCATACAATTCGTATACAATTTTGCATACAATTCGCATACGATTCGTATGCAATTTTGCATACAATTCGCATAAAATTTCGTATACAATTCACATAGAATTTATTTAGCAAACAATTCGTATGCAATTTTGCATACAATTCGCATAAAATTTCGTATACAATTCACATACAATTTATTTAGCAAACAATTCGTTAACAATTTTGCATACAATTCACATAACGATTCGTATACAATTTTGCATACAATTCGCATACGATTCGTATGCAATTTTGCATACGATTCGCATAAAATTTCGTATACAATTCACATACAATTTATTTAGCAAACAATTCGTTTACAATTTTTCATACAATTCGCATACGATTCGTATACAATTTTGCATACTATTCGCATAAAATTTCGTATACAATTCGCATACAAATGTTAAGTAAAGCAAAAAAAAATTTTTCCTTTTTCACGTTTGCAAATTTAACTGATAATAATACTACCGCTAACTCTACTTTTGAAAAGTAAACGAAAAATTAAAATTTTAAAAGTTCACAAAAAAATTTTTTAAATACTCAGTACTTGAGCTACAAATGTGTTTACAGATGGCGCAAATGTTATGCGCCAAGTATTACTAAAAAGAGATATGCGCCAAAGTACAGTTTAAACCATTCGTTACTATATGAAAGGTCTACTTGACGAGCAATCGTCTAAGTTTATCTTATTTAAATGTTTTATATAATCCACTTCATTGCCGCGGGTCGGTGTCTTTGACCGAATGGCCCTTATGCGGCGCGCGCTACGGCGTTACCAAGCCGTGTGCTTCTTTTGAGCGCGCGGTCTTACTGTGCATCGACTCACTCGATTCCGAGCGAGAATAATTATTAAATAATAAAAAAAGAAAAAAGAGCTTCGGCTCTGAAACCAAGACGAAAATGACCGTTGGTCTAGCGTTGAGTAGTTCCAATATTTTTTGGAGTCTGTTTGAAAAGAGGCCAATGAAGCTCAGAAGATTATAAACAATCTCGGGCTGGCCACAAAATCGATTGTAAAAATACTTTATAAAGAGAAAAACAGAGGAGAAAAAAGCAGTTAGCAAGTGTACGAAATACAAAATATTAAAAAACACAAGTGTACTAAAAAAATTAGATCTCTTGACGAGGCTCGCGTTACGACGCGAAAGAGACTAAAATAAAATATAAAAGAGCTATACTGCTACAAAT
Organism: Anagrus nilaparvatae; assembly: GCA_022575985.1. Taxonomy (NCBI): domain Eukaryota; kingdom Metazoa; phylum Arthropoda; class Insecta; order Hymenoptera; family Mymaridae; genus Anagrus; species Anagrus nilaparvatae. Next base: position 1,481 of record JAKSXM010000315.1, on the reverse strand, counting down.
AAAAGTAACAATCGTCAACGTAGAAAGTCTGACTCCCTCGGCTAGCCCAAGCGGCAAGTCGAGGAGAGTGAACTTTCCGAGCACACTGAGTGCGCTCTCTGGTTGATCCTGCCAGTAGTTATATGCTTGTCTCAAAGATTAAGCCATGCATGTCTAAGTGCAAGCCTCAAATAAGGTGAAACCGCGAATGGCTCATTAAATCAGTTATGGTTCATTAGATCCTACCCACATTTACTTGGATAACTGTGGTAATTCTAGAGCTAATACATGCAAACTAGAGTTCCGACCAGAGATGGAAGGAACGCTTTTATTAGATCAAAACCAATCGGTGAACGGGTCTTCGGGCTCGCTCATCGTCAATTTTGATGACTCTGAATAACTTTGTGCTGATCGCATGGTCTCGTACCGGCGACGCATCTTTCAAATGTCTGCCTTATCAACTGTCGATGGTAGGTTCTGCGCCTACCATGGTTGTAACGGGTAACGGGGAATCAGGGTTCGATTCCGGAGAGGGAGCCTGAGAAACGGCTACCACATCCAAGGAAGGCAGCAGGCGCGCAAATTACCCACTCCCGGCACGGGGAGGTAGTGACGAAAAATAACGATACAGGACTCATCCGAGGCCCTGTAATCGGAATGAGTACACTTTAAATCCTTTAACGAGGATCCATTGGAGGGCAAGTCTGGTGCCAGCAGCCGCGGTAACTCCAGCTCCAATAGCGTATATTAAAGTTGTTGCGGTTAAAAAGCTCGTAGTTGAATCTGTGTGCCACGCTGTCGGTTCATCGCTCGCGATGCTTAACTGATCAGATTGTGGGACGTCCTACCGGTGGATTTAGCTTCTTTCGGGGAGCGGTCCAGTTATATCCCATCCCGGTGCTCTTCATCGAGTGTCGAGGTGGGCCGGTACGTTTACTTTGAACAAATTAGAGTGCTCAAAGCAGGCTATATTTGCCTGAATATTGTGTGCATGGAATAATGGAATAGGACCTCGGTTCTATTTTGTTGGTTTTAAGAACCCCGAGGTAATGATTAATAGGGACAGATGGGGGCATTCGTATTGCGACGTTAGAGGTGAAATTCTTGGATCGTCGCAAGACGGACAGAAGCGAAAGCATTTGCCAAAAATGTTTTCATTAATCAAGAACGAAAGTTAGAGGTTCGAAGGCGATCAGATACCGCCCTAGTTCTAACCATAAAACGATGCCAGCTAGCGATCCGCCGAAGTTCCTCCGATGACTCGGCGGGCAGCTTCCGGGAAACCAAAGCTTTTGGGTTCCGGGGGAAGTATGGTTGCAAAGCTGAAACTTAAAGGAATTGACGGAAGGGCACCACCAGGAGTGGAGCCTGCGGCTTAATTTGACTCAACACGGGAAACCTCACCAGGCCCGGACACCGGAAGGATTGACAGATTGATAGCTCTTTCTTGATTCGGTGGGTGGTGGTGCATGGCCGTTCTTAGTTGGTGGAGCGATTTGTCT
>JAKSXM010000055.1:0-34453 GCA_022575985.1 Anagrus nilaparvatae | reverse complement strand
ATATAAAAGGAAAATGGAGCCTCCTTCATACGCCAATATTAGAGTAAAAATCAGACTATAGAATTATTCATCATAAATCAGCTGAGAAGTGATTACACAGATGTGTGGAGAAGCCAGTCTATTGCTGTATTTCCATAAGGTCTATAGTTTCAATCAAAGACATTAAAGAGGTATGCATCTTTAAGCTGGGTTTACACCAAAGTTATTAACAAAATGGTTATAACTTAATCCTTATAGATTCTATTAGATTGAACGGAAGTTGACAAACACATATGTTCATCATGTGTATGATAAGTTATGTTCAATCTAATATGATCTAAAAGGATTGAGTTATCAACATTTTTTTAATAAATTTGGTCCAATCGCAGCTTTAAGGTCTTTGGTTTCAATATTTTGTTTTGCAGTCATGGTATTATTATGCGTGTCCATCAGTATTAATATTCTCACATTAAAAAAAAAACTAATTTAATAGGTGAATAAAAATAAACTAAATAATGCTGGAGAAACTATAATATTTGTTATTCTAAAAAATTAATTTTCATCAGATAGAAAGATCATCAGGAACTGGATGAATTATATCATATGAAATACAAATTCAAACGTGAACTGAGTTTGTTAACATTTAAAACAGTTGACATCTGGTACTTGTGGATGAGAATACTGCGTGAAGTCTACTGTTCACAGAACTACTAGTTTACTAGTGGCAAAAAATTATGAAAAATAGCCTACTAGACAAAAAAAGAATAGAATAATAATAGTTTCTTCTAGAAAGAAGTAGAGAAAGAAGAATACTAGAAAAAAAGAAGAATCCTGGAAGAGAAGGAAGATATCAAGTATTTGACCTAGTAGCTACTGTCGTCTACCGACAAAATAGAGAACTACTCCAAACTACCGATTGGGAGAAAGTGGGAGGAGCTTGTAGGTGTAAATAGGTGTGCTTGGCTGTGATTGGTCCATAGTTCCCACTAACATCTCGACTTTCTCTTTACTCTATTCACTGTACTCACTCTCTCTACTTTTGGTAGAGAGTTAGTGGGGAGGATATTTTTAATATTGTTTCCGAAGAATGGACATTGATATGTCCAAAGCTCCGCCAATTTATGTAGATGCATAACAATCTAATTATCCATAGTTATTATATTACAAATTACTTTTTCATATCATATACTTTCAATAATTATTTTCTTAGTCTATATTATGTAAATTCGTCTATAATTTTGCTGTATTGTAAGCTATTTTATATAAGTGTATAAGCTACATAAATAAAGTACTCAATCACTCAATCCATCAATCAATTTGTAGATTGATGATTTATTTCTATCTGTAGATGTACCATTTACTAGCAGGTAACCCGTGCTCCGCAAGGGAGTGATTAAGAACTTGACAAACTGAAAACTTGATCTACTGAAATCTTGAAGAATTCAAAATAGGTCTATAACCATCCTCGGTAAATTAAGAATCTATATTCAAAATGTGAAGTTAATGAGTTGAGTAGTTGAGACGTGATGATGCGTCATTCGTGAATTTCCTATCCCCTACGTGTATAAGCCAGTTCTTTCCTTCATTATATTATAGATGTACTCCGAACCACCTCAACTAAGAGCTAAGAACCATCCGACTTAGACCAGTTATTCCCTTTATCAGATTTGAATTTGATGTTGTGATTTTTTGTAGAAAACTGGATTTTAGTTTGTTGACTGTTGACTTATTTTATCGAATAATCTGTAGAAGAATTATAATTTTGTAAGTTTTATTTTTTTGTAAATTTGTCAAACTTTACAATTTTCTTCTAAAAAATTTCCTCCAGGAAGAAGTAGTCACGGCTTCACTCCCTTATGATTATGAAGAGGATGAAAATTATCAGAGTATGAAAAATTTCGAGTAAGTTGAAAATATTGTTATGTTTTGCAAATTACAACCCCAGTTGCACAAAAGCCGGTTGAATTTTAACCGTGATTAATTTCACGAGAACCAATCAGAGAAGGCCTTCTAATCAAACGGCTTCTCTTATTGGTTCTCGTCGAATTAATCACGGTTAAAATTCAACTGCCTTTGTGCAACCGGCACACACAGATTTTGAAAATTAGCACACAAAAACGCACTCATAAAATAATGATCTGCACTTAAGGATAGAAAATGAATTGAAATATTCTATTTTACAAATAAAACACAAGTTTTGGAAATTAGGTAATAAATTTTATGAGAATACACTTACAAAAATTTGAAAATTTGCACCGAAAATTTACTTGAAAATAGGATACCTTCTTACAGATGTTTAACAAAATTGAGCTAAATTTTATGAAACTAGATATTAGAGTCTCATTTCTGTTTAGTATAGACATAGAGAAACAATAGCGTAAGTAGATATCCCATGGTATAGGGCATTTATGTCGCAACTTTTACTGTTATCTCAAGCCGATTACTGTCGATTATTGTAGATTTTTACTGTTTTGTTGGGGTGAGAGTGTATAAACGACACAATATGAGAGACTATCAGTGTCACACAGCTCCACGGGAAAGAACTACGTGGACTATCGGCTTGAGATAACAGTAAAAGTTGCGACAGAAATGCCCTATACCATGGGATATCTACTCATGTTATTGTTTCTCTATGATATCACTTGAAAATGGCATAAATGTCCGAAACATGATGTGATAAAATTTTTCAAAAAAGGGTAATGAGATTTTTATTTTCTTTATATTTATCTGATATGATATTTATTGTTGACTAGCAGGTTACCCGTGATCCGCAACGGTCTGACAAACTGTAAACTTGAAGAGTTTTAAATAGGCCTATATCGAGATGAGATGATACTGTATCATATTGTGTTGATACTGTATCATTTATGGTGATACAGAGAAAAGATAGCATAAGATATCCCATGGTATAGAGCGTTCCATATTAGTTGTTAATTCTTGTTAATAATGACTAGCAGGTAACCCGTGCCCCGCAAGGATCTGTTCTAAAACTTGACATAATGGAATCTCGAAGAATTGAAAATAGGCCTATAACCATCCTCGGTGAATTAAGAATCTATTTGTAAAATTTCGAGTTGAGTAGTTGAGACGTGATGATGCGTCATTCGTGAATGTCCTATCCCCCTACCTGTATAAGCCAGTTCTTTCATTCATTATGTTATAGATTATTGTTAATAATGACCAATTATTGTATCCGAAATATACTTCAGTAACCAAGAAAATATATCTTGATCCATTTATAAATGGCCATGATTGAGGTCAAATATTTTGGTAGATCAATGAATGTTTTCATAGCCAAAACATGATTTGGCTAAAGTTCTTTGTTGGGAAAGGATAGAGCTATCTGCTTTGTCTAATGACAGACAAGGATAAATGTTCAACAATATGACACAGTATCAACACAGTGATACAGTTTCATCTCAACTTGATACACAACACCATAATTTGATCAGTTCTGTATCTGATACAGAACTGGATAGAACTATCTGCTTTGTCGAGACAGACAAGGATAAATTCTTGACAATATTACACAGTATCAATACAATATGATACAGTGTCATCTCAACTTGATACAAAACACAATAATTTGATACAGAACAGGATAGAGCTATCTGCTTTGTCGAGACAGACAAGGATAAATTCTTGACAATATTACACAGTATCAACACAATATGATACAGTGTCATCTCAACTTGATACAAAACACCATAATTTGATACAGAACAGGATAGAGCTATCTGCTTTGTCGAGACAGACAAGGATAAATTGTTAACAATATTACACAGTATCAACACAATATGATACATTGTCATCTCAACTTGATACAAAACACCATAATTTGATACAGAACAGGATAGCGCTATCTGATTTGTGGAATGACAGACAAAGATAGCAACACCAATTTTAATCAAATACTGCCATTATAACGTGGACCGCACTCATAGAACAAGAAAAACCGCAACATGATACAGTATCATCTCAACTTGATACACAACACCATAATTCGATACAGAACAGGATAGAGTTATCTGCTTTGTCTAATGACAGACAAGGATACCAACACCAATGTTAATCAAGTACTGCCATTATAACGTGAACATCACTATTTATAGAACAAGAACATCTACAACATGATACAGTATCATCTCACCTTGATACACAACACCATAATTTGATACAGAACAGGATAGAGTTATCTGCTTTGTCTAATGAAAGACAAATATTACATAGTATTCACAGTTTACATTGTCATCATGATACAGTATCATCTCAACTTGATACTGTGGTGCGTTTTTTAACGGCTTCACACATGTAGAGTGAATCTTGTACTGAGTCAATGGTGTAGCGGCTATAAATTTTGTAATTGCGTGCGTGGACGCGGAATGCACACCAGACTGATTGATTCACTACAAGATTCAATACAATTGTCGGAATCGCGGGAGGCCTAAACGCTCGCTCACCCTTGATTCTTCTAATGACAAATTGTATAGTGATGAAATTTTTATAAGCAGTGTAGCGATCGCTAAACACTGAAGACGGATACCTTAAAATTATTACCTGTGAAGAATGAGCATACAAAATCATACAGGTCGAGCAAAAATCCCGATGTAGATAATTTACGGGACTGCGTCTCTAATAAGTTCTGAAGGATTAAAATACGGTATTTGGACCAAATATCGTTCAGAATATATTTCGAGAACAGAGTCTTGTCGGGTTTTAAGCTCTATTGTAGGAATTTATATGATCTATGGCTGCCACTGCTGTACAATTGATGTGTTTGCTCCAAAGTCGAGGTAGGTAACAGATAGAAGCTGATATATGAGCAGGTAAGGACAAAGAATAAATATCTCGATCTGACCCCGCTCGCTACATCCACTTAGACCTGTTCCAATATCCAGCTCAATTCAATTATTCCAATGATCGTATTCGATCGGTTCTTGATGATATAGAACGTATCAGACACAATAATTGACAGGCTCAAGAAATAATCGAACTCAGAAAGCGAATTAACAAAACTGAAATATATTACAATAAAATATGTAATCATACAGTGCAGGTTCAGAATTTGATTTACAGGTTGATAATAATTTAGCATTAACAGAATAGTTAAAAATTTTCTTGTGCTTGCATGATACCATGCGTGATTCGACAGAATTTTACAATTGATAAAATTGAACAGTTTTGAAAAAATAGTGAAAAAATGAATTATAAAATATTTTTAAAAAAATGCTCGGGGTCGTGGTTCAGGCAGCGGAGGATAGTTAATCAACTACAAATTCTTATAAATTAAATATGAATAAATTCTAGGCTCTTAAATGCTAAAGCGCTTGTCGGCGTGGCCAATAATTTAACGAAGAAAAAATTTATGTTTCTGCACTGAAATATTTTTCGAAGCGTAGATTGGGGCCCCTTTTAAAACTTATAACTCACGTGAATTTCCTTGGCGGTCGTGGTTTTCTTCTTTAGATCAAAAATCGTTTGATCGGCAGCAATCCAGGCTTCGGTTTCAGCACGTGGGGAATTTTAATTTAATATTTCCTTCACCAAATTAATTAAGGGATAATTTACTTTAAGCTTTTAAATTTATCGATTGATGAAAACAGAAATTTACAAATAACAAATAGATTGGCCTAAAATATCGGCTCACAAATAGAACATTTAAAATCGAACAAGAAATTTTCACAAATAGGTCTTGGTAACTATAAAAGAGATCTGCACGGTGAGGATTTCAAAAGGGAAGTGCTGTCTTTTCTCTAAGCTTCTTGGCTAGACCTTGCTTCTCAGAATCTCGATGTAATAATTTGCATAAAAATTTGCCATTGGTAGAACGCTTGTGACGTAAACATGACGTCAGTGGCAAGCAGTAGAATACAATTCCTTTAATTACAATAATAATTTAATTTATGTAATTCTTAAAACTGCTTAATCTTCTGGACATAGTTCCTCTCATACAATGTACATGTGCTAGCGTAAATGATAAGGCAGGGTTGTTGTCTGATAATAGATTAACATGTGTTGCTTTCAAACGATCACCTTCTTGGTGCTATTTCTATGCACTATGATTGGCTTAGGCTTGCCAAAGATATTTAATTACCATGTGGTTCAGTTGAATTAAATCATTAATAAATTAATATTCTTGTACAATTTTTATTAGGTTTGAGACTGTTATAATTAATTTCTGCCGTTTTATCAATAATATAATTTCATGCTATGACCTATTTAGTTACAATAAGACCTGACATATAATATAATTTCTTAAATAATAAATAATTTCAACTATAATACATACATTTTTTTTTTTTTTTATTTGAAATTCTTGGTCCTTTATTGATAGTTTTATAATTTTTAGAGATGGTATTATATCTTACGTGAAGCCAGCATGACATTTGACAATACTTTGAATTAGTCAGCTGCGTTCGAACTGTTTTAAAAACATCTGATCGATAGTAAACAAAGTGTAACCTCAAAATCAGTGAGTGATTCATAAACAATTTGTGCTTTATTTGCAAAATAATTACAATTTATTGAATAATTTTCCTGGAAAATATTCAGTACAGAACGGTACTCTTATCTAATATACAGTTATTGATAAGTAAGCTTTATCGCTCGGTCGCTAACTATTCCTTTAGCAAATTCTTTCATTTTAAAAGGTAATCACAATTTTTCTCTCTTTTCATGAGGTCTATTTGAAAGATTCATCACACAAAAGCCCCCAGGATATTTTAAATAGGTAATTGGGAGACGAGTCGAAACAATGACTATTTGAAAAATCCGATATTGTGATGAATACACTATTTCATCTCCTTACTTCTACGAAAACTCAACACTTAACACTAAAAAACAATATATCGTGCACTTTTGGCTACGAGAAAATAAATAATTGATTGTTCCTTCCATTGGATACAATCGAAATACAATAATTAATGAGGTCTCTTTGGATCCTTCATTAAAACAACTCCACAACTTCCATTCACGGGTGGCTTATGAGCAGACCCATAACTATAACAAATATACAAAATTTCACATATTACTTCTTAAGATTTGAATAGTATTTGCAACAAATATAGATTTTCATCATTTTTCATGGTTATTACAGGTTTCGACTCTTTATTCTGGCTTTTACATAAATTGGGTGAGAGTGTGATTTTACTTCGGTGACTTGACAATCGTCTACAGTTTGACTCGAGCAATTTCTTATTTGCGCTTAGTACGTTGTGTACAAACAGGGTTACACTTGAAATGGCTTTCTTGATTTTTATCAATGCTGGTTACACATATTAAGTCTTCAAGATTACATTTATCAATTTGAATTTCAATTCATGATCTTTTGATGCAACAGTAATAAATTTCACATTTGAAGGTAAGAATTTCATTTTCTTTGGAGTTTTTTTTTTTTTTTTTATAGATACATTCATATAACACAGAACATGCGCATTTCGTGCAAGTTAACATAAATATATATTTTTGGGTTGCGTTTTTTTTTTTTTTTTACTTATAATTTCACATTAAATAATAGGTTACAATAATTAAATAACGATATTGCTTTGATTCCTATACATTGACTCTGTGATTTCGCACACATTGGTTGGTGTGACGAAGAAAATTATCGAACAGGCTTTGGTTCTGAATAGATTTTTTCTATCGATTCTGTATTTCAAGGTTAGATTTACACATTTTTTCAAATAAACTTTGTTTATTTTCTTTCCTCCTATTCACTACTAATTTCATGTTATTTCTAATTTATAATTATTTTCTGTGGATAATATAATTCTTGTTTCTGTTTTTCAGTTGTGCGGATGGTACCAGGCAATTGTTTCCTGTGATGACTATGACATGAGGCGGATGGCTTGATTAGGTTGGTAATTTTTAGAGTTATTTCGTAGTTTTATTTTCTTCTGTTATTAAAGTTGATTTCGATTTCTTCATTTGAAGTGAATTAATAATATTTCCTTATTAGCTGAAATGCGGCGAAGTTTAGGTTATGTTGATTAGGCTGCGGTAGAAAAATGCTAGTCTGCAGAGTAATGATTCAATGGGTAGGCTGTGATTATGAAGAAGTTTGATGATTGATGTATTCCACAAATGTAGTTTCCAGTTAATTAAAACATTATTTCTTTCTCAAGCCCCCATCTAAATTTGATTCCGGTGTTATTCAAGGTCCAATTCCGATTTGCAACTATCCGTTTTATTAAACTTGGCTTAAAACGAATGTGCCGACGAAGTAGGTAGATCTCTTCAGCCAATGTTGTCTTTCCTTGTTGACCGGTGACATGTAGTTTGTTCTTCTTAAACCTGACATGCCGGTGGTGTCTGTGGGTTCTTTCAGATAATCTTTTTCTTTTTTGCATGCCGGTGTACAGTCTGTTTGATTTTAACCGGACATGACTGCGGTGGTTGTAGGTCTTTCTTAATAATATTTTTCTCCTATCTTGCATGCTTGTAAAAGATTTGATGTAGGATTTCAGCCTAACATGACGGCGGTGTAGATAGGTTCTTCTTGACATTATTTTTCTTTTCCGTGGAGCTGCTATTTCACTTGTGTGTTGTTTTGATTTAGAGGTTTTTATTTTCAGTTGTGATTTCAATTTGTTGTGGGTTTCTGTTTCATTTCTATTGTTTAGGTGACTATCTTCATGAATGCTGGGTTTATATGTTGCAGGCGCTGTCCTCGGTGGATGGGAGATACGTGCGGTCGGCGGTCCGGGCTGCTCTTCAACGTGGTGGGCAACGTCCTTGGACTCCTGGTGTCCGGCGCGCGGTGGTACGGGCTGTCCCTCCACCTGATGGATGACGTCCTCGGCTTGGCGGGTGATGTCGTCCGGCTCCTCTTGGCATTCTGCGGGCGGTGATGCGGGCTGTCCCTCTATGCCATGGATGACGTCCTCGGCTTGGCTGGTGATGTCGTCCGGTCCCTCTCGGCGTTCGGCGGGGTGCGGTGCAACTTCAGTCTTGATATTCTCGGTGGGTTGGTTTTCCATACATGTGTCACGTTCGCTTGCTTGTTTGACTTTGATGTTAATTGTTTTTGTGTGCATATCTTGGGATATCCTATCCAATCGATTATTGGTTTCCAAAATTGATTTATCCAGACACTCAGCTAATTTTTTGATGGTATTATCTGTGTCACGGAATGCTCCGTCCATTCGCTGACTCAACTTCTCCAAACCCTGTTCGTTTACCTTCTTTACTTCTTGAACTTCCCTTTTTAATTCTTCCTTTGTTTGCTTGTTGTCCTTCTTTATTTCTTGGATTTCCTTATTCAGATTGTTTATTGCTTCGTTTGTTTGTTTATTTTCTTTCTTTAGATCTTGGATTTCCTTCTTTAACTCTTCCTTTGTTGCTGAAGAACTTTGTTTTATTGCTTCATTTGTTTGTTTGTTTCCTTTCTCTATCTTACTGGTTATTGCTTCCAGGAAGGCGTCCATATCCAGTGCGGGAGCGGGCGTATATCTAACGGTCATCTGCTGGTTCTTCATCCGAGCAACAGTGCGAGAAATGGGGGTTCCTGTTTCTGGGGCCTCGTCGTCCGTATGCTCTCCCGATGTTTCGTCCTCTGGCTCTTGGGCTGCCGATGGATCCTCCACTAGAATGCAGCTCTCCTCCACCTGCGTCGAAGATAAGTCATCCAGTACATTTGGATGGAAATCGGCGGATGCGGTGGCGGATGCGGATGGCGGCGAACAATCGGGTGAGGGGTCCTCGGTGTCCGACAGACTTGGATTGACCTGGTCGTTTCCTGCCATAGTTTGCGGAAAAATAGCGCAACGAAAGTGTGCAGTGAATAAAAAACGTGAAAGTGTTGTGATATACAAAATAATTGGTAAGGAATCCAATAGAAATTGTTATAGCGCCGTAGTGAGTGAAATACAGAAAAAGTGGTTTAGCAATGTGTTCAGTGATAAAATGAGTCAAGTTAGCAATATCGTTAACATAAAAATGACACGAACATACAGGATACACAGTGAACACTTATGCGGTAATACAGGTACGCCTCTTATAATTTATTATTACTATTATTATAAATATTTTACTTTTATAATTTCTTGCCGCAATTCTATATATAGGGCTAGTATTCTTTGCAAAATTTTATATAAAAGCAGCAGTGTTCTGTTTGAATTATTCCGCAATATATCCGTGATTTAATTTTACTTCCCTCTTTATGCTTTAAAAATTTAAAAAATGTAAATAACTTCAATCCTCTTTTCTGTAAATTTTTATAAATTGTTTCAATATAGACCTAATATTCTTCAAATAATATGACCTTTCTTATGGTATTTCTTAAACCTATGACTTATAGTATGACCAATTTTCAAATAACACGATAATAAAATTCTGAGTTCGATTTTTTCTCTAAAAATTCATCAATCGATAAATTTCTTTTCTGTTCAAAAATTGGGTATGGTACTTCTTGTTATTTTATATAACAGTGAACAGTCAATATTAAATTCGAAAAAATTCACAACCATGAATTTTTCAAAAATTTTCTCGTTGTCAGCGCTATAGTATACTGAGCAACTAAATAATCCTCGCAGTCGATTATCCACCTCTTCAATGCCTATCACTGTTGGGCGCCAAATCATGTGGTGCGTTTTTTAACGGCTTCACACATGTAGAGTGAATCTTGTACTGAGTCAATGGTGCAGCGGCTATAAATTTTGTAATTGTGTGCGTGGACGCGGAATGCACACCAGACTGATTGATTCACTACAAGATTCAATACAATTGTCGGAATCGCGGGAGGCCTAAACGCTCGCTCACCCTTGATTCTTCTAATGACAAATTGTATAGTGATGAAATTTTTATAAGCAGTGTAGCGATCGCTAAACACTGAAGACGGATACCTTAAAATTATTACCTGTGAAGAATGAGCATACAAAATCATACAGGTCGAGCAAAAATCCCGATGTAGATAATTTACGGGACTGCGTCTCTAATAAGTTCTGAAGGATTAAAATACGGTATTTGGACCAAATATCGTTCAGAATATATTTCGAGAACAGAGTCTTGTCGGGTTTTAAGCTCTATTGTAGGAATTTATATGATCTATGGCTGCCACTGCTGTACAATTGATGTGTTCGCTCCAAAGTCGAGGTAGGTAACAGATAAAAGCTGATATATGAGCAGGTAAGGACAAAGAATAAATATCTCGATCTGACCCCGCTCGCTACATCCACTTAGACCTGTTCCAATATCCAGCTCAATTCAATTATTCCAATGATCGTATTCGATCGGTTCTTGATGATATAGAACGTATCAGACACAATAATTGACAGGCTCAAGAAATAATCGAACTCAGAAAGCGAATTAACAAAACTGAGATATATTACAGTAAAATATGTAATCATACAGTGCAGGTTCAGAATTTGATTTACAGGTTGATAATAATTTAGCATTAACAGAATAGTTAAAAATTTTCTTGTGCTTGCATGATACCATGCGTGATTCGACAGAATTTTACAATTGATAAAATTGAACAGTTTTGAAAAAATAGTGAAAAAATGAATTATAAAATATTTTTAAAAAATGCTCGGGGTCGTGGTTCAGGCAGCGGAGGATAGTTAATCAACTACAAATTCTTATAAATTAAATATGAATAAATTCTAGGCTCTTAAATGCTAAAGCGCTTGTCGGCGTGGCCAATAATTTAATGAAGAAAAAATTTATGTTTCTGCACTGAAATATTTTTCGAAGCGTAGATTGGGGCCCCTTTTAAAACTTATAACTCACGTGAATTTCCTTGGCGGTCGTGGTTTTCTTCTTTAGATCAAAAATCGTTTGATCGGCAGCAATCCAGGCTTCGGTTTCAGCACGTGGGGAATTTTAATTTAATATTTCCTTCACCAAATTAATTAAGGGATAATTTACTTTAAGCTTTTAAATTTATCGATTGATGAAAACAGAAATTTACAAATAACAAATAGATTGGCCTAAAATATCGGCTCACAAATAGAACATTTAAAATCGAACAAGAAATTTTCACAAATAGGTCTTGGTAACTATAAAAGAGATCTGCACGGTGAGGATTTCAAAAGGGAAGTGTTGTCTTTTCTCTAAGCTTCTTGGCTAGACCTTGCTTCTCAGAATCTCGATGTAATAATTTGCATAAAAATTTGCCATTGGTAGAACGCTTGTGACGTAAACATGACGTCAGTGGCAAGCAGTAGAATACAATTCCTTTAATTACAATAATAATTTAATTTATGTAATTCTTAAAACTGCTTAATCTTCTGGACATAGTTCCTCTCATACAATGTACATGTGCTGGCGTAAATGATAAGGCAGGGTTGTTGTCTGATAATAGATTAACATGTGTTGCTTTCAAACGATCACCTTCTTGGTGCTATTTCTATGCACTATGATTGGCTTAGGCTTGCCAAAGATATTTAATTACCATGTGGTTCAGTTGAATTAAATCATTAATAAATTAATATTCTTGTACAATTTTTATTAGGTTTGAGACTGTTATAATTAATTTCTGCCGTTTTATCAATAATATAATTTCATGCTATGACCTATTTAGTTACAATAAGACCTGACATATAATATAATTTCTTAAATAATAAATAATTTCAACTATAATACATACATTTTATTTTTTTTTATTTGAAATTCTTGGTCCTTTATTGATAGTTTTATAATTTTTAGAGATGGTATTATATCTTACGTGAAGCCAGCATGACATTTGACAATACTTTGAATTAGTCAGCTGCGTTCGAACTGTTTTAAAAACATCTGATCGATAGTAAACAAAGTGTAACCTCAAAATCAGTGAGTGATTCATAAACAATTTGTGCTTTATTTGCAAAATAATTACAATTTATTGAATAATTTTCCTAGAAAATATTCAGTACAGAACGGTACTCTTATCTAATATACAGTTATTGATAAGTAAGCTTTATCGCTCGGTCGCTAACTATTCCTTTAGCAAATTCTTTCATTTTAAAAGGTAATCACAATTTTTCTCTCTTTTCATGAGGTCTATTTGAAAGATTCATCACAATACACAACACCATAATTTGATACAGAACAGGATAGCGCTATCTGATTTGTGGAATGACAGACAAAGATAGCAACACCAATGTTAATCAGGTGCTGACTTCATAACGTGGACCGCACTTATAGAACAAGAAAAACCGCAACATGATACAGTATCATCTCAACTTGATACACAACACCATAATTCGATACAGAACAGGATAGAGTTATCTGCTTTGTCTAATGACAGACAAATATTACATAGTATTTTACACTGTCATCATGATACAGTATCACCTCAACTTGATACACAACACCATAATTTGATACAGAACAGGATAGAGCTATCTGCTTTGTCGTCTGACAGACAAGGATAGCAATACCAATGTTAATCAGTTGCTGACTTTATAACGTAGATCTTACTATAGGTGTAGTATGTAGAGCAAGTTCATTCATAAACTGAAAACTTTAACTATAATTTGGTTTACAAACTCATTCATAAATCCGGGCTCTAGTCTCATTCATAATTCTTCCATTGATACTTGAAGGTTGTATCTGTCTTTACTGGTGCATCACCTTTAAAATGAATAAATGAATAGATGAAATGAAATAGTGATTGAATGATTTTGAAGGTTCTATCAATATTCACCGATTCATTCCGTTGTTGTTGATCTGATTAATTAATGGAATGAATTAGCAATAATTCATTCATTAATGTAACTGGGGTAATGTAAGGCCCTGGATTTAATTGAATGAAAAAGACTAAGAAATTGTCAAAAACCGCAGATTCATTGATACTTAGAAAGACCGGTTTCGGTTATTACTCCATTGTCAATCTCTGATAAACTCAGGAGATTTCAGAGTTAAGTTTATCAAGATTGACAATGGTGTAATAACCGAAACCGGTCTTTCTAAGTATCAATAAATCTGTTGTTTTTGACAATTTCTTAGTCTTTTTCACTTTTTGTATAGTTGAGAAGTTGATATTGTGGTAATTATTCATATTGAATGAAAAAGACTAAGAAATTGTCAAAAAAAACCACTGATTTATTGATAATTAGAAAGACCGGTTTCGGTTATTACACCATTGTCAATCTCTGATAAACTGTTTATCAGAGATTGACAATGGTGTAATAACCGAAACCGGTCTTTCTAAGTATCAATAAATCTGTGGTTTTTGACAATTTCTTAGTCTTTTCCATTCAATATGAATAATCACCACAATATCAACTTCTCAACTACACAAAAAGCCCTGGAATTAAAGCTAATACATGAAGAGACCTTCATTATATGGTTTTAGTTGAAGATGTCTTGGTTATATCTGTTGAGGATGATGCTTAAGTAGTTGAAAACAGGATAGGCCTACTAACTTATAGGGCTGGTTTCCGAGCTCGGGATTCAGCTAAGTCCTAGACTTTAAACAGCTGGAGTCAGAAAATTGGCTTTCCAAAACGGGGCGTAGTCGCAGTCATTGTCATAGTCACGTTTGAATTAAAGTTCGAAAAACTAGAAATTGAACACAAAATAAAATAAAGAGAAAATAGTGTAAAGCTTCAGCTATTTTGAATTATTTAGGAATGTCTAATTTCGTCAAGGAAAAACGTTTCCAATTATAGAAATGAGAAAATAAAAACTATGACTACTGTTATAAAAGCTGCGACTACGCCCCGTTTTAGAAAGCCAATTTTCTGACTCCAGCTGTTTAAAGTCTACGACTTGGCTAAATGCCGAGCTCGGAAACCGACCCTTATTTTTCTTTTTTATGTAAATACTAGTAGTCCTTACCAAAAAATTGAAACTTTGTTTTAACTATAGTTTTGTTTAACTCAGTTTCAGTTGTATTAACCCTGTCGTTTCGTTGAACTCAGTTTAACTTGAATCTGTTTCAAATTGTTAACCTTGGACTCATGTGTATAAAAATCTTAGTTTAAACGATCGTTTAGTTGAACTTAGTTTAGTTAAAACCATAGTATATTTGTAATCCTTGTTTTTTTCTGTAGTCAAAACCACCGTTTATGTTAATCCTTTGTCAACATTGTGTATAAATCTTAGTTTAAACGATCGTTTAGTTGAACTTAGTTTAGTTAAAACCAAAGTATATTTGTAATCCTTGGTTTTTTCTGTAGTCAAAACCACCGTTTATGTTAATCCTTTGTCAACCTTGTGTATGAATCTTAGTTTAAACGATCGTTTTGTTGAACTTAGTTCAGTTAAAACCATAGAAAAACAATAGCGTAAGTAGATATCCCATGGTATAGGGAATTTATGTCGCAACTTTTACTGTTATCTCAAGCCGATTACTGTCGATTATTGTTAATTTTCACTGTTTTGTTGGGGTGAGAGTGTATGAACGGCACAATTTGAGAGACTACCAGCGTCACACAGCTGCATAGGAAAGAACTACGTGAACTATCGGCTTGGGATAACAGTAAAAGTTGCGATATAAACGCCCTATACCATGGGATATTTACTTATGCTATCGTTTCTCTATGGTTAAAACTAAAGTATGTTTGTAATCCTTGTTTTTCTCTGTAGTCAAAACAACAGTTTTTGTTAATCCTTTGTCAACCTTTTTACAGAATTCTGATCGTACTATCTTTGGCAATCGGATTACTGGCTATTGAATTAACCGGATTTATTTTTGGGTTATCAATGTTCATGCCGGCTGCCTCTGTTCTATGTATCCTTAAGGATAAAAGGATAACGGGTTTTTAATCCTTAAAGCACCTAAATTATATTTGCACCCACTGTAGATTTGATGAGGCACATCCTTATGGATAAACTGATAACGGGGTTTCAGTGCTTTATCATCTAAATAATTTGTGCACCACTGTAGATTTGATGAAGCACATCCTGAAGGATAACATGATAAAGTGTTATTAATCTTTGTATCACTTGAATAATTAGTGCACCAACTGTAGATTTGATGGATCACATCCTGAAGGATAATAGGATAACAGGTTCTTAGTCCTTCATCTAAAATCTAAATCATTAATGCACCCACTGTAGATTTGATGAAACACATCCTGAAGGATAATAGGATAACAGGTTCTTAGTCCTTCATCTAAAATCTAAATCATTAATGCACCCACTGTAGATTTGATGAAACACATCCTTAAAGATATGTTATGTTAAATAGGATATTATCCTTAAATGGGATAACGGGTATTCAGTCCTTTATCATCTAAATAATGTATGCACTCTAGACACTCCACTCTATCTTGCAATGCTTTTCAGTCATAGTTATTGATATTTTTGAATGTCATTCCTTCATTCAATAATGTTCCTCGATTCTGTTCCTTCATTCCAAATCTGGTACTTCTACACTGCACCGTATCTTGCAATGATTTTCAGTCATAGTTATTGATGTTTTTCAATTTTTCAATGTCGTTCCTCTATTCAATAATGTTCCTTGATTCCATATTTAGTATTTTCATGCTCCACCGTATCTTGCAATGCTTTTTAGCCATAGTTATTGATGTTTTTAATTTTCCACTGTTGTTCCTCTATTCAGTAATGTTCCTCAATTCATTCCTTGATTCCATATTTAGTACTTTCACGCTCCACTGTATCTTGCAATTCTTTTCAGTCATAGTTATTGATGTTTTTCAATTTTCCAATGTAGTTCCTCTATTTAATAATGTTTCTTCATTTCAAATTTAGTACTTTCACACTCCACTGTATCTTGCAATGCTTCTCAGTCATAGTTATTGATGTTTTTCTATTTTCCAATGTTGTTCCTCTATTCAATAATGTTCCTTGATTCTGTTCCTTCATTCCAAATTTAGTACTTCTACACTTCACTACTTTATCTTGTAATGCTTTTTAGCCATATTTATTGATGTTTTTAAATTTTTCAATGTCGTTCCTCTATTCAATAATGTTCCTTCATTTCAAATTTAGTACTTCTACACTGCACCGTATCTTGCAATGCTTTTCAGTCATAGTTATTGATGTTTTTTCGATTTTCCAATGTCGTTCCTCTATTCAATAATGTTCCTCGATTCTGTTCCTTCATTCCAAATCTAGTACTTCTTCACTGCACCGTATCTTGCAATGCTTTTCAGTCATAGTTATTGATGTTTTTCGATTTTCCAATGTCGTTCCTCTATTCAATAATGTTCCTCGATTCTGTTCCTTCATTCCAAATCTAGTACTTCTTCACTGCACCGTATCTTGCAATGCTTTTCAGTCATAGTTATTGATATTTTTCAATGTCATTGCTTCATTCAATAATGTTCCTCGATTCTGTTCCTTCATTCCAAATCTAGTACTTCTACACTGCACTGTATCTTGCAATGCTTTTCAGTCATAGTTATTGATGTTTTTCAATTTTTCAATGTCGTTCCTCTATTCAGTAATGTTCCTCAATTCATTCCTTGATTCCATATTTAGTACTTTCATGCTCCACCATATCTTGCTATGCTTTTCAGTCATAGTTATTGATGTTTTTCAATTTTCTAATGTAGTTCCTCTATTTAATAATGTTCCTTCATTTCAGATTTAGTACTTTCACACTCCACTGTATCTTGCAATGCTTTTCAGTCATAGTTATTGATGTTTTTCAATTTTCCAATGTTGTTCCTCTATTCAATAATGTCCCTCGATTCTGTTCCTTCATTCCAAATTTTGTACTTCTACACTTCACTTTATCTTGTAATGCTTTTTAGCCATATTTATTGATGTTTTTCAATTTTTCAATTTTGTTCTTCTATTCAGTAATGTTCCTCAATTCATTTCTTAATTCTATATTTAGTACTTTCAGGCTCCACTGTATCTTGCAATGCTTTTTAGCCGTAGTTATTGATGTTTTTCGATTTTCCAATGTCGTTCCTCTTCCTCTATTCAGTAGTGTCAATGTTCCTCGATTCCGTTCCTTAATTCCTTTATCAGCCATAGGATGTCACGCATCAGCTGCCATAGCTCTGTCCTATGCTTTGTTTGACAGCTGGGATAGCTCTATCTACTGGACAGTATTCGCTCTCTTTTCAGTACCTCCTGGATTGGTTGAAGTTATCAATGCAGTCAACATATTGGTGCTGAAACACGTCTAAACCAGTCGTCATTTTGTGTCTATAGTCCATACAAAATGATAGTGAGGTCCACGTTATAATGGCAGTGTTTTGATTAGCAAAGGTATTGCTATCCTTGTCTATCATTCCACAAAGCAGATTGCTCTATCTCTTTCTCGCTCTGCTCTGTTGCCAGATTGTCTTTTAATGATGTAGAATTAGTAGTTAATTTACAAAAAAATTTATCTTGATTATGAAGTTATTAAAAGATATAAGTTCTTGCTTAATGTAATATAATTTATTAGTTCTAACGAGAATGAACAGTTAATATTACATCAATAAACCTGTATCAGCTACCGTCTATAGAAGGCATTGACAAGACAGAGGATCGGCAACGTTGTTCTCCTATCTTTCTTTACTGCCGTTATAACGTAGACCTCACTATAGACACAGCTATTATCGTTTGTAATGATGATAACACTTGAAAAAATTCCGAGCACTGCCATTATAATGTGGACCTCACTATAGAACAAGAACAACCACAACATGATACAGTATCAACACAATAAAGTTAAAGGACTGTGAAATTACTCTATAAAAGTGTGGACTATAAAGGACTGTAAAGGATAAGGACTGTCCTCTATAAAGGACTGTAAAGGATAAGGACTGTTCTCTATAAAGGACTGTAAAGGATAAGGACTGTCCTCTATAAAGGACTGTAAAGGATAAGGACTGTCCTCTATAAAGGACTGTAAAGGATAAGGGACTGTCCTCTATAAAGGACTGTAAAGGATAAGGACTGTCCTCTATAAAGGATTGTAAAGGGTAAGGACTGTCCTCTATAAAGGACTGTAAAGGATAAGGACTGTCCTCTATAAAGGATTGTAAAGGATAAGGACTGTCCTCTATAAAGGACTGTAAAGGGCTCTCTAAAAGGACTCTTTATAATTATAACTCTTTATAAAGGACTCTGTAAGCGCGTGTATTACCTTCGTTATTTTGTGACCAATTTTAAAGGACTTAATTCATTAACTAACAAAGTATTTTAATCTATAAATATTATGTGATCGATCATCTCTTCAAAAAATTGTTGATTTTGTGTTTCTAATATGAAAGGACTTACGCATCTAAACTAGTCGCCATTTTGTGTCCAATTTGAAAGGACTTAGTTCATTAACTAACAAAGTATTTTTATCTATAAATATTATGTGATCGATCATCTTTTCAACAAATTCAACTAACTGTTAATTTTGTGTCTCTAATTTGAAAGGACTTTGTTAAACGGGTCTATTGCAGTCGCCATTTTGTGTCCAATTTGAAAGGACTTAGTTCATTAACTAAAAAAGTATTTTTATCTTTAAATATTATGTCATCGATCATCTCTTGAACAAATTCAACTATAGTGAGGTCCACGTTATAATGTCAGTGGATAAAGATAGAAGAATAGCGATACCGATTCTCAGCATTAATTAATTATAATTTCTACATTGTCAAAAACATAATTGGCATCGTTGTGGATCTAGAAAAGGATAGTACCACCAGCTTTGTCGAATGATAAACTAGGATAGAAAAAACCAAAATTGATCAAATACTGTCATTATAACGTGGACCGCACTATAACTGTTAATTTTGTATCTCTAATTTGAAAGGACTTTGTAGACCGCGTCTATTACAGTCGCCATTTTGTGTCTAATTTGAAAGGACTTTGTAGACCGCGTCTATTACAGTCGCCATTTTGTGTCTAATTTGAAAGGACTTTGTAGACCGCGTCTATTACAGTCGCCATTTTGTGTCTAATTTGAAAGGACTTTGTAGACCGTGTCTATTACAGTCGCCATTTTTGTGTCTAATTTGAAAGGACTTTGTAGACCGCGTCTATTACAGTCGCCATTTTGTGTCTAATTTGAAAGGACTTTGTAGACCGCGTCTATTACAGTCGCCATTTTGTGTCTAATTTGAAAGGAATTTGTTCGTTTACTAACAATGTATTTTTATCGATAAAAAATATGTGAACAAAGAGTTAATTTGTCAATAAATATTTTGTAATCTAACAGGAAGGAATTGACTTTTAATTTTACGGGATAAGAAGTGATATTTAAGGAGTAATTTGTGTGTAACTGAATCAATAAATGAATTAAAATAAACCACGATAGACGAATTATCACTTAATATAGCTGATTAACTTGCTTATTAAATAAAAATACTAAGAAATTGTCAAAACCACAGATTCATTAAACACACTTAAGGCCGGTTTCCGAGCTAGGGATCTATAAGTTCTGGACTTACAGAGTCCAGGACTGAAATAAGCTCTCGGGTCTAAATTGACTTTCTGAGTTACGATTTTACCTTCTAAACTCCAGAGTCTATCAAGTTTTCGACCTATTTGAGTCCAGGACTTTAACGCATTAAACGTGAGGGAAATTCACAATATTTTGCTGTTGTTTTGTTGGCATTACAGCAAAACGGAAACAGCTGATTGCAGCGGGACAATTCATATGAGAATGCTCTAAAAACTATTTTGTAAAAATACGTTTTGATTTCTTTGTAGGCCTATTCAAAGCAAAACCTTTGAAAGGTGAATGAATGAACATTTCATTTTACGTTATGCTATTATTGATCATTGATCCTAACCAGTGATTTTGGAATAAAAATTTAATTAGGCTATTGAGTTTGAAAACGTATTTGTTTTGAAAAAAACTGGAATAATAATTTATAATTGTTATTATTATTATGTTGAATACGACATTGATTAATAACATTCAGATTGGAATATAAATTCCAAGGCAATCCTTGTATTATTTTTCTTGAACATTTTTTAGGTTATGTTACAGTCGTAAAATGAGGTTAGTTTCTTGCACATATTTCTGATACAATTTTATTCCAAACTGAAATTGCAAACTATAAATTATGAATTTAGATGGACTAATTCAAATAATTTAGGTATTCCATGACATTTATTTGTCTATTCATCTACTCCAAAACAATAGTTGAATTGTGTTTTGCTCAGTTAAGTCTAGAACTTAAATTTAAACCCTACCCCAGTCGAGGGTTTAAAATCACGCTGTTTTAAGTTCTGGACTTAACGATTTTTGATAAATCCTCGACTCGGAAAGAGGCGAGAATCTAATTCAAGTCCTGGACTTATAAGCCCTTCACTCAGAAAGCGAAATTATAAACTCCAGGGTCTAACATGATCTCTAAACTCCAGAGTTAATTTAAGTCCTCAACTACGTTAACGCTCTGACTCGGAAAGCCAATTTTCTGACTCCAGCTGTTTAAAGTCTAGAACTTAGCTAAATCCCGAGCTCGGAAACCGGCCTTTAGACTATTAAATCTGTGGTTTTTGATAGTTTCTTAGTCTTATTATTCAATATGAATAATTACAACAATATCAACTACTCAACTACACAAGAAAAATAACTTGCCATTTTATATGAAGATTATTCTAAATTTATCAAGGATGGATATAGGCAGGTTTATTTTCATCATTTTTAATCAATCGATTTTAATTTAATATTCACAATAAATTAATTCAATCTGAGATTCAAAGTTGACACAACGATAGAGAATAATCAAATAGATTCAGAGTTTACCGAGGGTGGTTTCAGGCCTATTTTTATTCTCATTAATCAATAAATTTAAATTTGGAACAAATTCAATTTGTGAGTCATAGTTTACCCAACCAAACAGAGTGATTTGGAATTCTGGGGCGTGTCTAGTCGGCTCAGTCTCTATTGGTCGACAGCTGAGGATCAATCGTAGGGCTTCACTCTCTCTATAATAATATTACCATAGAGAAACAATAGCATAAGTAGATATCCCATGGTATAGGGCGTTTATGTCGCAACTTTTACTGTTATCTCAAGCTGATAGTCCACGTAGTTCTTTCCCGTGAAGCTTTATGACGCTGGTAGTCTCTCATATTGTGCCGTTCATTATACACTCTCACCCCAACAAAACAGTAAAAATCGACAATAATTGACAGTAATCGGCTTGAGATAACAGTACAAGTTGCGACATTATCGCCCTATACCATGGCATATCTACTTACACTATGTTTTCTCTATGATATTACATTCTGCTGCTCAATGATTAAGCTTTTAGCTTGCTAGATTTTGATAATAGTAGTGGTGTTTTTGAGAGAGCTGCCTATCCAATAGAAATCGAGGGGTGTGGCCTCCCCCCTCCACCCCCCCCAGCACCAGTCGGCCATTTTGGCCCCGCCCCCAGCCAATAGGAATCAAGGGGCGTGGCCACGCCCCCCCTCCACCCCCCCCTGCACCAGTCAGCTATTTTGGCCCCACCCCCTCCACCCCCCCCAGCCCTAGTCAGCCATTTTGTCCCCGCCCCCAGCCAATAGGAAGCAAGGGGCGTGTTCAAAATGGCGTCCCCCCTTCCCTAGTGTAATTTTGTCCCCCACCACCCCAACCAATAGGAAGAGGCCATTGTAGCAGGTGTCCATCTCCCCAACCAAGAGGTTCCCCTACCCAGGAAGTGCCCCCGACGGCGGCCATCTTTGTTGTAGCAGGTGTTAACTGACATCTGCCCCAGTTAACACCTGCTTAATTTGCATATTAAAAATATCCCCACATTTAAAATCTTTAAACTCTCAAACTACACTACTACTAATCTATTTCCCAGTCATATATTTTTTTCTTTTTTTTTCCTGCATCACTTGGTCGCCTATCACTGAACATTCTTTTCAAAAAACAACTCTTGCACCTGATCAGAATTCATATAGGTAAGAAATCACCTTGCTATGCTTTCGGCGATGCAATTTCAGCGACCCCCACTCCTCCTCCCCCTATCACGTGACCTTGGTTCCACCCATCACTGCTCTTATCCTGCATGATGCCACATTAGATTAAAAACCTTCTCTGCTCATATAGGTAAGAAATCACCTTGCTATGCTTTCGGCGATGCAATTTCAGCGACCCCCACTCCTCCTCCCCCTATCACGTGACCTTGGTTCCACCCATCATATAGGTAAGAAATCACCTTGCTATGCTTTCGGCGATGCAATTTCAGCGACCCCCACTCCTCCTCCCCCTATCACGTGACCTTGGTTCCACCCATCACTGCTCTTATCCTGCATGATGCCACATTAGATTAAAACCTTCTCTGCTCACATTTTTCCACTATTTACAATACCTTAAATTAAATACAAAATACAACTCTTTCCTTATGTCTACTGGGGTTATGCTTTAGAACATCCAGCTTAATTCTAATTTTATAATTCAAATCTATGTTTGGCTTTTCAAATTCTTCCTCTAACCAATAGTTTGACACATACAATGCTTCCACATTTTCAAACTGTAGGATATACCGTATCTTGTTTCTATTGTACACTTCTTTTATTGCAATAATGACTAATTCTGTTCCTTCTTGTAGATTCTCTAATCTTTTGCACTGTCCCACTTTTACTTTCCCTTTAATTTCCAGCATTGTAATGTTATTATACTGCTCCCTTTCTGTCTGTGTGAATGGGGTGTCTTCCAAGTTTTTCCAAACATCTGACAGAAACTTAAGTGATTCTATTCTATTCTAAATGTATGACCATTATAGCTTGACATACCATTGACTGTAATTACACAAATTTTCTCTTCCCTCGGTAGACAAATAATTTCTTTTTGCTCGTTGTATGGGATTACAAAATAACCCTCTTTCTTAAGGTCTTCTATTGCGTTGTATGCATTAATAAAAACATTTTTATGGGAGCCCTTTACAAAGTAAACATTTTTCGAACCTTCCTTTTCTCCTAAAACACCTACATATGGAAATTTTCCTTTATTATTTACAGAAAATGCAGTCACATTGTACACTCCACTTAGATCAAAATTTCGCCAATGTGAATGGAAATATGGCTCAAGTTCCTCTCTCAAATTTTCTATTTCTTCCTCAAATTCTTCTAGCTGCTTATGCTGTTTCCTAAATGACTGCGCGGCTTCAAAAAACTCAATTTTCCTCCGCTTTAGATCAATTTCATCCAGTTCTAGCTTACGCTTCTTGGCTGATAGCACTGAGATAGGAGACAAGGGCTGTATCTCTTTAACAGGGTGCGGGAGAAGCTTACAGGTTATGTTTGCTCGTTTTCTTAAGACTTGTGGTATCAAGTTACCTGTTGCTACAAGACCCAACTCATCTAGGTCAACAACTTTAGATATGGTAGAGAAAACTGTGGTTGACTTGGAGAAATAAGTCTCTCCACTCTTAATATAACACTTTTGTATAAAACTAATATTGTCCTTGTTGTCTGCATCCTCGAAAATTTCCACATAATTAATAGGTAGTAGATTAAAGCTAAATGCGGAGATTACATAGGATATTATTTTATTTCGTTGTTGTGGATTGGTAGGCAGATTTAATTGTACTCCAGTCAATTTCTTGGTATTGCTATTTCCCCAGTAAACATATTGTAAGAGATTGTTAAAAACCAAACAACAGCTATTCTTCAAATTGTTTGTTAGTTTAGTCCACATTTTAGCTAAGGATACAGAAAATATAGGAGCATTTTGGAAATAATTCTTACTGTCATTTAAGAGTGACAAGCAATCTTGAATAGGGTCAAATTGATTAGAGCTATAGTTATTTCTAATGCTGTAGTTATAAATTGTTGCTTTCCAAACGTGTAATACCATGCATTTTAGCTGCATCAGAGGTAAAGGTTTCCCGTAATCTTGTATCTGGACAGGCAATAAAGTCTACAATATGGTTACCTAACTGCTTATTTACACCAGGGCTTGTGATTTGACATACAAACTTATTATAAATTTTTACCCTCACATTACTATTAACCCAAGTCAAGCAATCAATCCCAACAGTTTTATTGTTATCTACTATCACATTATAGTCTTCTTTATATTCTCCTTGGAAGCAGAAACAATGATTTGTAGTTAGAAAGTCACACATTCCATTCTTGTTGAATATTCCAGCAAAGTCCTGTGTTATGTCCAAGTCTAGTAGATAGAAGTGCTCCTTTCTCAGCTGCTCCAATAATCTCGGTAGTTCTTCTATCAATGTAGCAATTGGGACATCTGCAAGCTCCACTTTGTAAGGTATCCCTACTGGTTGCTGGTATTTTTGTTTCACCTCGTTGTAATCATCTTTACCAAGCACTTGTAGAATCTTTTGAGTCATATCACTTCCACTGTCCAATAGGTAAGGGAGCTTTGCTTTGACTCCATGTTTAGCTGACACCATATTAGAGAATTTTCCTCTCAAATATAAGTTGAATGCACCACATATATCCTTTTTTAGAACAAAACGTCTCTTATCCATTGGCTCACAATCATCCAAAGCACAGATTTTCACAAGCATTATATTGTCACAGAAAGGTTCTGTAATAGGCACAAGATTTGAGTCATCCTGCA
This sequence comes from Anagrus nilaparvatae, assembly GCA_022575985.1. Taxonomy (NCBI): domain Eukaryota; kingdom Metazoa; phylum Arthropoda; class Insecta; order Hymenoptera; family Mymaridae; genus Anagrus; species Anagrus nilaparvatae. The sequence goes on along the minus strand of JAKSXM010000055.1, from coordinate 9,117 downwards.
CCAACAGTTCTTCTCCAGCAGTGTAATCAATTTTCCCAATGTCTGTAATAAGGTAGTCATTGCACAGATTTTCTGTCAACAGCCACAAACCAAACCGCTCATTGGTAGGCTTTATTTTATTACCACAAAGCTGAGAGACACTAAACACTTTGGAAGAAGCCATGTTCACTGTTTCGCTGTTACTATCAAACTGAGCGAATGTCAATTATTCTGGAGTATTTATAGGGATACAGCTAAGGAGAAGGATACTGCGCATGCGCAATGATAACTAGATTTTGTGTGAAGGGAGTTTCTTCCAAGTTTTTCCAAATATCTGAGAGAAACTTAAGTGATTCTATTCTAGGAAATGTATGACCATTGCAGCTTGTCATACCATTGAGTGTAATTACACAAATGTTCTCCCTTCTTCTCCGCATTCCTCTCTAATTTTTTCTTTCCTGCTAAACGAGTGGAGGAGGAGGACAAAGGAGGAGAACGGAGGCTAAGTTTGGCAGTGTTTAGACATGCAACTGAATGCATTCGCGACCGTCGATTCAGCCTTATATCAGAGGAACACTTTAAAATTTTAAATTAATAATATTAAATATTTCAATTTTTTTTTTTTTCAAATTGTGGCAATTTGAATTAAAGGATTAGGTTTCTTTTTTCTTCTTCTTCTTCTTCAATTATAATAAATTATATATGTAAATATTGATTATTGCACTTATTATTCATTTAAGTCACTTAGTATTCATATTTATAGTCAAAGGTTAATGACTTCACACAGACATGATCAGACATGTCGAAGTCATGCATAGCTGCACACACGCAATTGCGTTTTAGTCATACATGAATGCATTCAGTTGCATGTCTAAACACTGCAAACTTAGCCTCCGTTCTCCTCCTTTGTCCTCCTCCTCCTCCTTTGTCCTCCTCCTCCACTCGTTTAGCAGGAAAGAAAAAATTAGAGAGGAATGTGGAGAAGAAGGGAGAACATTTGTGTAATTACACTCAATGGTATGACAAGCTGCAATGGTCATACATTTCCTAGAATAGAATCACTTAAGTTTCTCTCAGATATTTGGAAAAACTTGGAAGAAACTCCCTTCACACAAAATCTAGTTATCATTGCGCATGCGCAGTATCCTTCTCCTTAGCTGTATCCCTATAAATACTCCAGAATAATTGACATTCGCTCAGTTTGATAGTAACAGCGAAACAGTGAACATGGCTTCTTCCAAAGTGTTTAGTGTCTCTCAGCTTTGTGGTAATAAAATAAAGCCTACCAATGAGCGGTTTGGTTTGTGGCTGTTGACAGAAAATCTGTGCAATGACTACCTTATTACAGACATTGGGGAAAATTGATTACACTGCTGGAGAAGAACTGTTGGTGCAGGATGACTCAAATCTTGTGCCTATTACAGAACCTTTCTGTGACAATATAATGCTTGTGAAAATCTGTGCTTTGGATGATTGTGAGCCAATGGATAAGAGACGTTTTGTTCTAAAAAAGGATATATGTGGTGCATTCAACTTATATTTGAGAGGAAAATTCTCTAATATGGTGTCAGCTAAACATGGAGTCAAAGCAAAGCTCCCTTACCTATTGGACAGTGGAAGTGATATGACTCAAAAGATTCTACAAGTGCTTGGTAAAGATGATTACAACGAGGTGAAACAAAAATACCAGCAACCAATAGGGATACCTTACAAAGTGGAGCTTGCAGATGTCCCAATTGCTACATTGATAGAAGAACTACCGAGATTATTGGAGCAGCTGAGAAAGGAGCACTTCTATCTACTAGACTTGGACATAACACAGGACTTTGCTGGAATATTCAACAAGAATGGAATGTGTGACTTTCTAACTACAAATCATTGTTTCTGCTTCCAAGGAGAATATAAAGAAGACTATAATGTGATAGTAGATAACAATAAAACTGTTGGGATTGATTGCTTGACTTGGGTTAATAGTAATGTGAGGGTAAAAATTTATAATAAGTTTGTATGTCAAATCACAAGCCCTGGTGTAAATAAGCAGTTAGGTAACCATATTGTAGACTTTATTGCCTGTCCAGATACAAGATTACGGGAAACCTTTACCTCTGATGCAGCTAAAATGCATGGTATTACACGTTTGGAAGCAACAATTTATAACTACAGCATTAGAAATAACTATAGCTCTAATCAATTTGACCCTATTCAAGATTGCTTGTCACTCTTAAATGACAGTAAGAATTATTTCCAAAATGCTCCTATATTTTCTGTATCCTTAGCTAAAATGTGGACTAAACTAACAAACAATTTGAAGAATAGCTGTTGTTTGGTTTTTAACAATCTCTTACAATATGTTTACTGGGGAAATAGCAATACCAAGAAATTGACTGGAGTACAATTAAATCTGCCTACCAATCCACAACAACGAAATAAAATAATATCCTATGTAATCTCCGCATTTAGCTTTAATCTACTACCTATTAATTATGTGGAAATTTTCGAGGATGCAGACAACAAGGACAATATTAGTTTTATACAAAAGTGTTATATTAAGAGTGGAGAGACTTATTTCTCCAAGTCAACCACAGTTTTCTCTACCATATCTAAAGTTGTTGACCTAGATGAGTTGGGTCTTGTAGCAACAGGTAACTTGATACCACAAGTCTTAAGAAAACGAGCAAACATAACCTGTAAGCTTCTCCCGCACCCTGTTAAAGAGATACAGCCCTTGTCTCCTATCTCAGTGCTATCAGCCAAGAAGCGTAAGCTAGAACTGGATGAAATTGATCTAAAGCGGAGGAAAATTGAGTTTTTTGAAGCTGCGCAGTCATTTAGGAAACAGCATAAGCAGCTAGAAGAATTTGAGGAAGAAATAGAAAATTTGAGAGAGGAACTTGAGCCATATTTCCATTCACATTGGCGAAATTTTGATCTAAGTGGAGTGTACAATGTGACTGCATTTTCTGTAAATAATAAAGGAAAATTTCCATATGTAGGTGTTTTAGGAGAAAAGGAAGGTTCGAAAAATGTTTACTTTGTAAAGGGCTCCCATAAAAATGTTTTTATTAATGCATACAACGCAATAGAAGACCTTAAGAAAGAGGGTTATTTTGTAATCCCATACAACGAGCAAAAAGAAATTATTTGTCTACCAAGGGAAGAGAAAATTTGTGTAATTACAGTCAATGGTATGTCAAGCTATAATGGTCATACATTTCCTAGAATAGAATCACTTAAGTTTCTGTCAGATGTTTGGAAAAACTTGGAAGACACCCCATTCACACAGACAGAAGTGGAGCAGTATAATAACATTACAATGCTGGAAATTAAAGGGAAAGTAAAAGTAGGACAGTGCAAAAGATTAGAGAATCTACAAGAAGGAACAGAATTAGTCATTATTGCAATAAAAGAAGTGTACAATAGAAACAAGATACGGTATATCCTACAGTTTGAAAATGTGGAAGCATTGTATGTGTCAAACTATTGGTTAGAGGAAGAATTTGAAAAGCCAAACATAGATTTGAATTATAAAATTAGAATTAAGCTGGATGTTCTAAAGCATAACCCCAGTAGACATAAGGAAAGAGTTGTATTTTGTATTTAATTTAAGGTATTGTAAATAGTGGAAAAATGTGAGCAGAGAAGGTTTTAATCTAATGTGGCATCATGCAGGATAAGAGCAGTGATGGGTGGAACCAAGGTCACGTGATAGGGGGAGGAGGAGTGGGGGTCGCTGAAATTGCATCGCCGAAAGCATAGCAAGGTGATTTCTTACCTATATGAACAACAAAGTAAAAACAATTGTTTAAAACATGTTGATACAGATTTGCTAGAAACTAAATTGAAAGAATTAAAAGACAATCTAATTGCACAAAATAAACTTAACTTTATTAACAGGCAAGATTATAATTTGAAAGTAGTTGATCTAGAATCAACATTCAATATTATGTTGGCTGAGGTGCAAAAGAAACTTGATGAAAAAAATTCAGCTTCTCACCAAAAGCTAAAAGATGACATTATGCAGATGATTATGAAAGGTGAAGATTTTCAGAAATATTTAAATGAACAGTTGTTCAACTTTTCATACTATTTGATTGCACAATATGTAAAAAAGAGGTACATCTTTGACATGAGTGAAGCTGTACAACATAATTTGAATTCTGATCAGGTGCAAGAGTTGTTTTTGAAAAGAATGTTCAGTGATAGGCGACCAAGTGATGCAGGAAAAAAAAGAAAAAAATATGACTGGGAAATAGATTAGTAGTAGTGTAGTTTGAGAGTTTAAAGATTTTAAATGTGGGGATATTTTTAATATGCAAATTAAGCAGGTGTTAACTGGGGCAGATGTCAGTTAACACCTGCTACAACAAAGATGGCCGCCGTCGGGGGGCACTTCCTGGGTAGGGGAACCTCTTGGTTGGGGAGATGGACACCTGCTACAATGGCCTCTTCCTATTGGTTGGGGTGGTAGGGGACAAAATTACACTAGGGAAGGGGGACGCCATTTTGAACCACGCCCCTTGCTTCCTATTGGCTGGGGGCGGGGGACAAAATGGCCTGACTAGGGCTGGGGGGGGTGGAGGGGGCGGGGCCAAAATGGCTGACTGGGGCAGGGGGGTGGAGGGGGGCGTGGCCACGCCCCTTGATTCCTATTGGCTGGGGGCGGGGCCAAAATGGCCGACTGGGGCTGGGGGGGTGGAGGGGGGAGGCCACACCCCTCGATTTCTATTGGATAGGCAGCTCTCTCAAAACACCACTACTGATAATGGTGTAAGAACCGGAACTAGTATCTCGAATTATTTTAATAAATCAGTGTGATACAAAACAATTTATCAAAAAATAATGTTTTATCAATTAACATTAGTCCAGAATTGAAGATATATGTGCAGTTCCTTGACAAACCTGAACCCACGGTCTCTAGATATTTAAAAACATCTCATTTTAGTTTAAAATCGATTACTAATGTCTCATTCTAGGTGGCAGTTGAGAATCAACGGAATATAAGAAGAGATCAATAGAAGATTCCATTCAAGACAAATTATTGGTGAGTCAAATGAATCAGAACTTTATAAATTGTTAAATTATATTCATTCCACAATATTTATAAGATTTTTTACATGGATGAAAATTGTGGGGTACTACAGTCTACAGAAAACAATGTTCCTTTTGCTGAGGATGAAGCCTACATCAGGCTTAGACTTGTACGCACATACGCGTACAGACTTGGAAGTACATACGCTTCTATAATCAACGTGCATTCATTATAATTAATGAAATGGACAAATCCAAAGGCCTTATAGATGCATAGACTCACATGCAGCGTCGTATTTGGAATTGAAATCGGCCATTGAGGGGGCAACCTATAAGATTATTACATACCAATGCCTTTGTAATCTATAGTACTAGTAGTTCTGTGAACAGTAGACCTCACGTAGTATTCTCATCCACAAGTACCTGATTGAAACTATAGACCTTATGGAAATACAGCAATAGACTGGCTTCTCCACACATCTGTGTAATCACTTGTCAGCTGATTTATGATGAATAATTCTATAGTCTGATTTTCACTCTAATATTGGCGTATGAAGGAGGCTCCTTTTTCCTTTTATATTATCCTTGAAATGCAAAATTTCCAAAAACCTTGTATATACGTCGACGCGCAATTAAAAAGGAACATACCTGTCAAATTTCATGAAAATCTATTACCGTGTTTCGCCGTAAATGCGCAACATATAAACATTTAAACATTAAGAGAAATGCCAAACTGTCGACTTGAATCTTAGACCTCACTTCGCTCGGTCAATAATTGAACAAGCGTAGCGAGTTCCTACTTTTGACTTGAGGCTAGAGGTTTGTGGGTTTCTCGGAAAAAAGACTAATCATAGTTATCATTAACTAGCAGGTAACCCGTGCTTTGCACCGGGGGAAAATTTTGTGTTGTAAAATGCAATCTCCTTATCTCCAGGAAACATAAAAGATAGAATAATTTTGTTTACTTTCGTGTAAAAATTACGTGGATAATCTTTATCAGAGTTGAAAATTCTCAAGTTGCAAAAGAATAAAGTTTTATTTTATTCACAATCATAAATCATAAATTAAAATATGATTGGGAGAAGACAACAGGCATAGCCCAAAACTGTCTTCTCCCAAATTTTGATTGGTCTCGAATTCCATTCAAAAACTTGACCTACTGAAATCTTGAATGGTTAGAAATAGGCCTATAACCATCCTCGGTAATTCAAGAATCTATATGCAAAATGTGAAGTTAATGAGTTGAGTAGTTGAGACGTGATGATGCGTCATTCGTGAATTTTCTATCCCCTACCTGTATAAGCCAGTTCTTTCCTCTATATTTTAGTACATATAGATACAAATATGAATTCAAAGTGCTAAAAATAAACTTCCTACTACCGTATTTTAACAAAGGCAAAAATTGGCAATCGATTTTGCAAATCAATCAATATTCCAATCATATTGCAGTTGGAGAGGACGATAAACCCTCAGCATTTTACGTGCACAAAGAAGGTGATCGGAAGAAGGAAGAAAAGGAAGAAGGAGGAAGAGGAAGAAAAAGAAGAAGTAGTAGTAGTGGATTGATTGATTGAGTACTTTATTTATGTAGATTACAATATACTGGCTTATACACTTATATACAATAGCTTACAATACAGCAAAATTATAGATGAATTTACATAATATAGACTAAGAAAATAATTATTGAACTGTATATGATATGAAAAAGTAATTTGTAATATAATAACTATAGATATTATATTGTTATGCATCTACATAAATTGGCGGAGCTTTGGACATATCAATGTCCATTCTTCGGAAACAATATTCAATATATCCTCCCCACTAACTCTCTACCAAAACTTCTGGATGAAGATGAAGAAGAAGTAGAAGAAGAAACCATCATAAATACGAGGAGAAGAAGTAGGTGGTGGAACAGAATGATGAGTTAAAGAAGACGGAGTAAAAGAAGAAGAAGAAGAAGAAGAAGAAGAAGAAGAAGAGGAAGAGGAAGAAGAAGAAGAAGAAGATAAATAGACTTGAATGGTGGTGGTAGAATAGAGTGATCACCCCATCATTCTATTATGACTTGAAATGGCACAGTGCATCGTATGGACTACACCAATACTATTACTGTATTGTCAGCAATAAATGTCTTCAATTCTGCACGGCCTAGAGCTGCTATATAGTGAGATACAAGCTACAAAGTCATTGGAAATGATAGGAAGGCATTGTTGCCGTTTTCTACGGTTTAGATTAGATCGGTGTCAGCTTTCTACGACAGTATCGTCCGATTGTCGTCCGACAGATTATCGTAGTCGTAACGTGTCGTGTCGGACGGTCCACAAATTCGTTGTCTGACAGTGATCTGTCGTCAAAGTTTTGAACTTTTAGCTGATTGTCGAACAAAGCAGATAGCTTCAACCTTTTCCAACTCCGCACCGTAGGCAAATACAATTTATTAACGATCGAAATGTTCAATTTCAAATTATGATTATTTAATATTGAATCATGTGAGAAAAACTATTTTTCCTCCACCTACTGTCTAAAGTACTTACTTTACTCCCTGAAACCTAATACTAAAGTGTCACTTTTTCGCTCTCGGTAGTAAAAAACAGAAAAACTCCCTAGGGAGTAAAAGTGACTCCATTTAAATAACATGGGGAGCATCTCTATTTTGAAACTTACATTGTAATAGGTTAGAAGGTCTAAGCTCAGATGAGAAAGCATAATAGAGGTGTCTGTCATTGAGTCAACTGAATTCAATACCACAACCAGAAATTTGATTAACTCATGAAATATATGTTTGTATGATAATTATTATATTCTTAATATTAGTAGACGATTAAAATTTATACAATTTTTAAAATATTTTATTCTATTCAAAATACCAGCCAAACAAATATTTTTGATCTGCAATTCAAATCTGAACCGCGTGATCTGGAGTCAGCCATTTTTGGTAGCTTCTCAGCTGATATAACTGTTACAAACTTTTGCCGATAGATAGCGCAATCGGCAGTGCCAATCAGACGACCGGTTTTTAGGTTTTAGATTTAGGTTATGTTGTTAGGAATCATTGTCACCAATACGTAAGTTATTAGAATGATTTTATTTGCAGTTTCTATAAAAAAATGTAGATGGAGGAAAAATGTTGTGTACATCACGAGCGAAAAATACTTTTTCTCCCTCAGGAAAATTGCTGCCCTTGGCTTCGCCTCGGACTTCAAACTTTCCCACAGGGAGAAAAAGTCGTACTTTTCACTCTAGATAATATACAAATAACTATTTCGCCACACTGCACAGAAAGCAGCTGTTTTCCAGTCCCTACGTAGATCTGAAAGACATGTTTGCAGCCGGCTCTCGTCTGACATCAGAACAGGTTTCTTTCCGGCCTAGGCCGGAAACAGTACCCTTTCCAGCCGCTAACATGGAACTAAGAAAGGTGATCAAAAAACTTTTCATTATTTGTGTTCATTATTCAATAATTAAAACATTCATAATAATATCATCTTATTGTCATTTGAAAGAATAAAAAAGTATAAACTCAACCTCCCACATAATTGAACATAATCTTTTAGGCTATTTAGACAAATCAGAATAAAAATAAAAATACTTGGACAATTTCCTGATATTCAGATTACCTCAGATTTGCTAGAGCTATCACCTTCCACTTCTGCTTTCGGAAGTGCTTAGTAAACAACTATTCTCATATATATATATATATATATATATATATATATATATATATATATATATATATATATATATATATATATATAGTTTATTTTTGTGTGTGGCGAAAAATAGCGTTCGCACCACGGGCAAAAATGTTTTTCCGGCTCTCAATCTTTTCTAGTCTTTTCTAATCTTGAAAACCGATTTCGAGCCGGAAAAATCTCATTTTCTGCTCTAGGTGCGAAATATATTATTCTTAGTATCCTATTATATTAAGTGAGCAATTTCTGTATATAATTTTATATTTAACTGGTTATTTTCATAACTGGTAATTTTTATATCTGGTTAAGTGGTTATTCATGTCCAACGGATTTCGAAAACGGCTCTAACGATTTTTAACGGCGGAAAATAGTAGGTTTATGAAGAAGAAGAAGAAGAAGAAGAAGAAGTGGT
>JAKSXM010000321.1:20000-23447 GCA_022575985.1 Anagrus nilaparvatae | reverse complement strand
AATATAAAAGTATACAAAAAATTTTTGTCATGAGTATATTTCATATAAATTTCCAACGATATTAAAAAAGCTGCAAAGATATCCACTGTCAAGTTAAATAGATGTCGGCAGTCTTGTTTATGAAAAAATCAAAAAATTTTCATTCAAGTTTACAATATTACTTCAATATATATTAACATTCATATCGGCTGTCTACAATATGAAAAAACTGGAAAAATTTTTACTATGGGATAAAATGCATTTCAACTATAAAAAAAAAATCTCTGAAACTTTAGTATGGAATATAATAGATGTCGAAAATCCTATATATGAAACAAACAAAAATTATTTTTTTAGTTTTCTTTTATATAGGATTAACGACATCTATTTTACTTCCTAATGAAATTTTTGTGGTTTTTTTCATAGTCTAGATACTATGCCGATACGAATTTTATGGTAAAATTTTAAAATTTTTAAATTTTAATTTTTTTGATATTAAAGACAGCCGAGATCTATTTTATTAGAAAACGAAATTTTTAAATTTTTTCGTACTTAAGACGTTGACAATATATAATTTGAAAATTTTTGCAATTTTAAGATAATGTAGACACCCAATATAAATTTTATTACGTAGTATAATTTTGTATTTCAAGTTTTTTCATACATAGGACTGGCGACATCTATTTCACTTCATAGTCAAATCTTTTAGGTATTTTCATATAAACGATTACTCCATTGTGATTTTTTTTTTGTCTGTTTTTTCATATTCTAGATAGTCGATATGAATTTTATTAAAAAGTAAAATTAAAAAAAATTTTTATTTCTTTCATATACAAGACAGCCTAGTTGGTTTTAGTTAACTTTAATTTAACTTTATTCACTAATTTCATATGTAAGACTAAAAATTGGAAACATTTCACTTTTTAGCAAAATTCATATTGGCTATCAGCAATATCAAAATGTTTAAAAAAATTTTAAAATACAGTGTCGGCTTTTTTATTTATTTAAAAATCATAAAAATTTCATTACGGAGTAAAATAGACGTCGGCTGTCCTGTGTATGAAAAAATAATTAAAAATAAAAAAAATTTTTACGATATAAATTTTACTATATTAACTAAATCTTAATGTTACTATTCAAATTTATATTGCCTATCTCCAATATGGAAAAATCGCAAACATTTTAATATATATATTGTCGATTGTTTTTCATTCGAAAAAAAAAACAAAAAATTTCACTTTGAAATAAAATAGACTTTCTTTGTTTTGTATATAAAAAACATAAAAATTTTAAAATTGTTTACTTTTTAGCAAAGTTCATAACGGCTATTTACAATATGAAACAATACGAAATTTCACTACGTAGTAAAATGCATGTCGGTAATATGAAAAAACCTCTACGATTTCGAATACGGAGTAAAATAGATGTCGGCTGTCCTAGATATGAAAAAAAAAATTGAAAATAAAAAACATTTTATTATATACTAAAATTCACATTGGGTATCTACATAATGCAAAAATTGCAAACATTTTAATATATATTCTAAAAAAAATGAATATCAATTTTTTTTGAAAAAAATCAAAAAATTTCACTTTGAAATAAAATATATTTCCTCTGTTTTGTATACGAAAAAAATTAAAATTAAATAATATTTTACCTCTTAGTTTAGTTCATTTCGGCCATCCACAATATGAAAAAACTAAAAAAATTTTAATTCGTAGTAAAATGCATGTCGGTCTAAATGAAAAAACTCTACGATTCCATTATGGAATAAAATAGATGTCGGCTGTCCCGGATATGAAATACCAAAAAAACAAAAAAATTCACGATGTGGCATTCATTGTATTTTTCTTTAATGAAAGGATTAAAAGCAAAAAAAAAAAAATATTACAAATGTCTGAGGATATTTCTTTATTGTTTAATTTAAATTGAATTTAATGTTTTATCGTCCATTCATTGTTGCATAAATTGCATCTAAAAAAAATCTAAAATAATGAATTTTGAGTAATCTTTCATTTTAAAGGAATAGGATAGGATACGATATTTTTTAAGTTCTCTTGCCTTAACTATGCAACGCAAGAAAACATAATGCTATCAGCATGCTTTCAAACACAAAAAACTCGTATGCAATTTCGCATACGATTCGTATACAATTGTGCATACAATTCGCATAAAATTTCGTATAATAATTTAGCATAAAATTCGTATACAATTTTGCATACAATTCGCATACGATTCGTATGCAATTTTGCATACAATTCGCATAAAATTTCGTATACAATTCACATACAATTTATTTAGCAAACAATTCGCATACAATTTAGTATACAATTCGTATACAATTTTGCATACAATTCGCATACGATTCGTATGCAATTTTGCATACAATTCGCATAAAATTTCGTATACAATTTATTTAGCAAACAATTCGTATACAATTTTGCATACAATTCGCATACGATTCGTATGCAATTTTGCATACAATTCGCATAAAATTTCGTATACAATTTATTTAGCAAACAATTCGTTTACAATTTTGCATACAATTCGCATACGATTCGTATACAATTTTGCATACTATTCGCATAAAATTTCGCATAAAATTTCGCATACAATTCGCATACAAATGTTAAGTACAGCAAAAAAAAACAATTTGTTCTTTTTCACGTTTGCAAATTTAACTGATAATAATACTACCGCTAACTCTACTTTTGAAAAGTAAACGAAAAATTAACATTTTAAAAGTTCACAAAAAAATTTTTTTAAATACTCAGTACTTGAGTTACAAATGTGTTTACAGATGGCGCAAATGTTATGCGCCAAGTATTACTAAAAAGAGATATGCGCCAAAGTATAGTTTAAACCATTCGTTACTATATGAAAGGTCTACTTGACGAGCGATCGTCTAAGTTTATCTTATTTAAATGTTTTATATAATCCACTTCATTGCCGCGGGTCGGTGTCTTTGACCGAATGGCCCTTATGCGGCGCGCGCTACGGCGTTACCAAGCCGCGTGCTTTTTTTGAGCGCGCGGTCTTACTGTGCATCGACTCACTCGATTCCGAGCGAGAATAATTATTAAATAATAAAAAAAGAAAAAAGAGCTTCGGCTCTGAAACCAAGACGAAAATGACCGTTGGTCTAGCGTCGAGTAGTTCCAATATTTTTTGGAGTCTGTTTGAAAAGAGGCCAATGAAGCTCAGAAGATTATACACAATCTCGGGCTGGCCACAAAATCGATTGTAAAAATACTTTATGAAGAGAAAAACAGAGGGAAAAAAAAAGCAGTTAGCAAGTGTACGAAATACAAAATATTAAAAAACACCAAGTGTACGAAAAAAATTAGATCTCTTGACGAGGCTCGCGTTACGACGCGAAAGAGACTAAAATAAAATATAAAAGAGCTATACTGCTACAATAAAAAGTATCAATCGTCAACGTAGAAAGTCTGACTCCCTCGGCTAGCC
>JAKSXM010000321.1:0-10000 GCA_022575985.1 Anagrus nilaparvatae | reverse complement strand
CCTCAAATGGGGCTGGGGGGCCGAAGGCCCCCCCGGCCATGCGCCAATAATATAACACTTATAAATCAAAAAGATATATTATTTGTTCAACAAGGTCATAACAAAATTTAATTAAAAATTATCTAATTGGACGTAATAAATATTAAATTGTCCATTTTTTGTTTTTATAATCTTCAACATTTATTTTTTATTTTTCATAATTATTATTTTCATCCCAATTATCTTATAATAATATTATACCAGATTATACCTAATACTTTTATACGATCTTGTTTATGTAAACATTTCTTTTAATTTTTTTCTATATTATAACCTTTCCAATATTTTAATTATTAAGGGATAAAATTTTTTGAAATAATAACAGCCTTTACGAGCATATTTTATTAAGGGATAATTATATATTCTAATAAAATTTTACAAAAAAATAATAAAATTAGCTTTGTTTATATTTGTCTCTTTTTGATTATGCAAAAATGATTTAAAATCCATTAACGCCGGCGCGATCAATCCTTGGACGCTAGAATTTTCACTTTAATAACAAAATAATCTTAATGGTCTACTTTACCTAGTAAAAAAGAAAAATGTATGTATAATTGCATGATTGTAATCAATAATATTTATTGCATATTGACGTTTAAAGACCATTGTTTGAGGAACCTCAGTGCCAGCTAGTTGGCAGGGTATTTACATGTTATTTACAGGATTTACATGTTTTAAAATTTGTATATTTCATCATTAGTTTGGGATCCCTATCCCGATGCTTACGCGCTTAGCTCTCCAAGTGTGGTATTATGTTTATTATTTTTATTTAATTAATTTCTCATTAACTTCCTCATTCATAGGTCCTTCCAGCAAGGATAATTGGAGTCAACTGAAGAATTGTTTAAATTAAATAATTCAATGTCATGAAGGAAAATGCATTGGCGCATGGGGCCTTCGGCCCCCTTCGCTTCTCTCTGATTGTTTAACTCAGAATTTTTTTTTTAATTATCAAGCTTCATTTTTTTTAATTTTCCACATGTTGATTTTAAAAATTAAAGTGCGGGTAAATGGCAGTAGTAACAATGACTCTCTTTATAGTAATCAAAAATTGAGGCGCGGGTAAACAGCGGGAGTAACTATGACTCTCTTTATAGTATTAAAAATTGAGGCGCGAGTCAAAAGCTGGTAGTAACTATGATTCTCTTATTAAAGATTAAAGCGCGGGTAAATGGCGGGAGTAATAATGACTCTCTTTATAGTATTATAAATTCAGGCTCGGGTAAAAGGCGGGAGTAACAACGACTCTCTTTAGTGCTAGAAATAGTATACGAGACTATTCCAGTACGTAAAGTATTAAATTTCAAAGTTCCTATTGTCCCTAGTTCTTTTTTTTTTTTATTGTTCTTTCCTTAATTTTTGTTTTTCTTTTTTGTACGCATAACCTTACAGCAAATAATATCGATTGTTCTAAATTCATTGATACATGGATTAGAAATATATTGCTGAAGGAGAATGCATTGGCGCATGGGGCCTTCGGCCCCCCTTTCCTTCTTTAGGATTGTTAAACTCAGAATTTTTTTTCTAATTATCAAGCTTCATTTTTTTTAATTTTCTAAATGCTGATTTTTAAAATTGAAGTGCGGGTAAACGGCGGGAGTAACTATGACCCTCTTTATAGTATTAAAAATTGAGACGCGGGTAAATGGCGGGGGTAACAATGACTCTCTTTATAGTATTAAAAATTCAGGCGCGGGTAAACGGCGGGAGTAACAACGACTCTCTTTAAGGTTTTTTTTTAAACGGCGGGAGTAAATGTGACTCTCTTTAGTGCTAGAAATAATAGACGAGACTGTTCAAGTACGTAAAGTATTAATTAGCAAAGTTCCCACTGTCCCTAGTTTCTTTTTTTTATTGTTCTTTCCTTAATTTTTGTTTTTCTTTTTCAAATATAAAAATGTAGAAAAAAAGATTGGATTAAAAAGGGAAAATCTTTTTTAAGGCTTTAATTTATTTCTTGATAATCGATTGAATTTTGTTTTATTCTCCTTTACGTCCAGAACGACACCACTGGTGTCGGCCTCTGGGCGGCGAACCTAACCTATAGCCGGCGGGGCGATCGCGATCGAGGAGAATAATCATAAAAAGGGCGATGATTTTTAAAAAAGTATAGTCAACTAAAATAGAATAAATGTATTGTAATTGAAACGGCGTAAGTTAACAGTAATTGAAAAACATAGTGTTAATTTACATGGGGTTTATATGAGAGCCATCGAAAAATGTATTGTTATAAAATTATTAAAAATGATTAATGAAAATAAGCAAGCGAAAAATTAATTACTAAATGAATACTCAGTGCTTTGATTAAAAAAAAATTGTTGTAATAAATGTTTTCAAATATAATGAAAATTAATAAACTTAAGGTTGAATCAGGTGGATAGAAATAGCATATTTTGTGTAAAAATTTGTGGAGATCGAAACTTCTGTAATGTTTAATATTTTTAGCCATTGATCATCTGACTACAGACGGAGATATTAGCGCTTGAAATTTCATTAATTTTTTTAGGTACTTAATTAATGAAGACTCTTTTATAAATAATGTGATATTACAAATCTTTGAATATATAATAATTAGAGCATTATTTAGCATCGATTAACTAAAAGAAAAATTTAGATTTTCAACGTTTCGCCGTGAATAAATTTGAAAAGTATAGGTTTGGTCAAAAGTCAAAAAAGTTGAAATATATTTCACATTATAGTTAAAAATGGATATTTTTTTTAGTGAATCGATGATAAATAATGTTTTAAATATAATATTCAAAGATTTTTAAAATCAGATTAATTATAAAAAAGTCTTGATTAATGAAGTACGTAAAAAATGAAAAATGAATGAAATTTCAAGCAATACCTCCGGTAATATCTCCGCTCGTGGTCAATGAATTTTCAAATTTTTTTTTTGTTGATTCTAAGGGACACATAACATGATCAGTGGCTAAAGATAGGTATTAAAGATTTCAGAAGTTTTTATTTTCAGATATTTTCAATAAAGACATTCTATTTCTATCTACCTGATTCAACCATAAGGAGGCTCTTCAGTGTACTCGTTACTAATTGGAGGAACTGTTAAAAAATTTTGTTCATTTTGTTAATTTATGTGAAATGTCAATGTGAAAAATCGTTTTTTAATTTAATAAATTATTTAATGTTAATAAAATCGATAACAAAAAGTTCACGTACTATACGAACAACTAAAGGCGCGCTCAGTGTAAAATTTTTAATTTATTATTCGGAGTGCAGATATTAGAATTTATATTTACCGTATTTTAAAGCATTATATTACTTTTATTATTTATCAAATAAATGTTCGATTTATCGTTTACAAGTAATTAATAGGATTTTTTAATTTCAAAACAAAATTAAAAAAAGTAATATTAATAAATATATAATATTTACAAATAAGCGCGTGCCCCTGTATAGTATACTATTTTCGTTGCTTTCTCTTTAAAACCTTGTTTACTTATTTTGTAGTTTTATTGTTCAAAATGTGACCAATAATTTCCTTGGACATTAAATTTTATTGTCAAAGTACACAGGTTTAATAATTTTTTGTTTTAAGAGAATAAATAGCAACTTCCTGAATTTGTCTCTTAAAAGCAGTGTTCAAATTTTATAACTTTTTACGCTAATATTTCTAAATTTTGCACTTTACTCAGCCGTATATATCTCTATTTATAATTTTCTACTGAAAAGCCTCCTTATAAGAAAAATGTGGTAGGTTATAACATTAGAAATTAGTCATAAAGTTATAAATTATCAATTCAAAAGGAAATCAAAAATAAAAAACAGTTTATTAGTAAATATTTAATAATTCAAGTATTACTAAAGTCATATTTTATAAAATTTTTTGTCCGATTTGCTGTGTAATGTGGTTACGAAAAAAAAAAGTTGTTTTTTAATCATAAAAACTTTATTTTTTTGCTGTGAAATTTTTTATTTAGCTCAAAAAGCTAAATTTAAAATTTAAAAAATTAACGTCCAGTAAAATTTTTATTTCTTATTGCAGGCAATAAGCCCAAAGTTTTTAACTTTAAGGTATTTATTTAAATAAAGAAGCTCTATAAGTTTTATTTTCCACTTAAAATAAATCATTTATATCATTGATCAGGCATTCAATAATGCTTTCTCATTGGAAAATAAATTTTTTCACATCTTTAAGCTACTTCAACTTTAACATAAAAATACATATACAAATAGATCTTAAGATCAAAGTACCCCATAAAAGATATAAATGATTTATTTGAAATGAAAAATAAAATTTATACATCTTTTTTATTTAAATAAATACCTAAACATTAAAAACTTTGTGCTTACCTTCAGTAAGATATGAAGCTTTACTAGACGATATAGTCATATAATCTTTAATTTTTTAAATTAGCTTTTTCAGCTACATAAAAATAAATTGTCACAATACGAAAATACAGTTTTTGATGATTAACAATTGTTTTTTCTTTGTATCTAATATGCTGAAAATTAAATTACTAGCTAATTCTTCTTTGAGGATACTATTTTTTTTGAAGTTGTTACCACATTACATAGCCTTATTTTACAAAGGCACATAATGAATGGTTGTTCCAACGATGCTCGGCATAAATGGACAATAATTCTAGTACTTTTATTAGTTTTTTTTTGTTCCTCATAGAGGAACCATTGTGATCGGTCAAAACTTTTTTTTTTTGATTTTTTGGTATATAAGCACGTTTTGAGACCTCAGGAAGCTAAAAAACCGGTTTTTAAAAAAAGTCTGTATGTGTGTATGTGTGTGTGTACGTACGTATGTAATCGCTGATTATTTCACAAACATTATGGAATTAAGACCTAATTTTTTTTTCAAAAATTTTTTTCACCATAAAAGCTCGAGGTACTCTTCTTTTTTTTTTCTTTTTGGACGTAGTACCTAATTTATTTCCATGGAAGTACTAGTTTTAAGAACCTTGGTTATTGTAACTTTTTTGGATCTGATACGTAATTTTTTCAAAATTTTTTTTGTCAAAATTAAAAAAAAATTAAAAATATAAAAAACTGCAATATTTTTTTTTTTTTTTTTGGTGTAATACCTCATTTAATTCTATGAAAGTACTAATATCTGAAAATATTTTAACTAGTGATATTTCAAAACCATTATCGAATAAAGACCTACTTTTCTTTTCGAAACATTTTTTTATCAAAAAATCTGAAAGTGCTTTTTTTTTTTTTTATTTGGATGTGATACTTCATTTATTCCCATGAAAGTACTTGTATTTGAAAGTATGGTTTTCACATGATATCTCAAATCGGATACTTAATTTTCTGAAAATTTTTTTCACAAAAAAATACAAAAATTACAAATTTTTTTTTTCTTTTTGGACGTAGTACCTAATTTATTTCCATGGCAGTACTAGTTTTAGAAATATCGTTTATTGTACTTTTTTGGACCTAATACTTAATTTTTTTTAAAATTATTTTGTCGCCAAAAAATACAAAAACGCCAAAACTTTTTTTTATTTTAGGACGTAATACTTAATTTTTTCCTATGAAAGTACGAATATCTAGAATTATCGTTTGTAAAGGATTTCTCCAACTGATACATAATTTTTCGAAATTTTTTGTTTTAATTTTTTACATACAATAATTAAAAAAATACCATAATTTATTTTCTTTTTGGACGTAGTACCTCATTTTTTTCTATGAAAATACTGATATGTACAATTTCTTTTACAATTTTTCACATAAACAAGTTTAAAAAAAATCTTTTTATTTATTTTTGAAAATTTTTTGGGTATCAGGAGAAAGTTTATCCACTTTCTTTATTTACATTAGAATATTTGGCACAATTATTCTAATATTTTTATTTTTTATTAGGTAAAATATAATATTGCCAAGATTTTGTTATTGCTAATGAGAAACCATAGTGCCAATTACTTGGCAGGGTATTTTTCATGCAATAATATAGGATGAATGTTTTATACAAAAGTTGTTATTTCAATTGTTTTTATCCAATTGTAACATTGAAATATTAGTATTGAATGTATCAGAATATAACCTACTTTTGATTTTTTTCTAATAGTGTCCAATTTTTCAGAAAACTTGAAATATCAGTATTGAATGAAGCAAAATAAACCCCATTATGAGTATACTTCGAATAGTGTCCTGTTTTATAGAAAAGTTGTATTTTCATTTTTTTCTATACAATTACATTAAAAAACAGATAACACTTCCACTCTAGAGTAAAATAGATGTCGGCTGCCTTGTGTATGAAAAAAACTTCATTCAAGTATACATTATGAAAAAATTTATTTTTATTTCAATCAATATATATTAAAATTCATGTCCATTGTCTACAATATAAAAGTATACAAAAATTTTTGTCATGAGTATATTTCATATAAATTTCCAACGATATTAAAAAGCTGCAAAGATATCCACTGTCAAGTTAAATAGATGTCGGCAGTCTTGTTTATGAAAAAATCAAAAAATTTTCATTCAAGTTTACAATATTACTTCAATATATATTAACATTCATATCGGCTGTCTACAATATGAAAAAACTGGAAAAATTTTTACTATGGGATAAAATGCATTTCAACTATAAAAAAAAAATCTCTGAAACTTTAGTATGGAATATAATAGATGTCGAAAATCCTATATATGAAACAAACAAAAATTATTTTTTTAGTTTTCTTTTATATAGGATTAACGACATCTATTTTACTTCCTAATGAAATTTTTGTGGTTTTTTCATAGTCTAGATACTATGCCGATACGAATTTTATGGTAAAATTTTAAAATTTTTAAATTTTAATTTTTTTGATATTAAAGACAGCCGAGATCTATTTTATTAGAAAACGAAATTTTTAAATTTTTTCGTACTTAAGACGTTGACAATATATAATTTGAAAATTTTTGCAATTTTAAGATAATGTAGACACCCAATATAAATTTTATTACGTAGTATAATTTTGTATTTCAAGTTTTTTCATACATAGGACTGGCGACATCTATTTCACTTCATAGTCAAATCTTTTAGGTATTTTCATATAAACGATTACTCCATTGTGATTTTTTTTTTGTCTGTTTTTTCATATTCTAGATAGTCGATATGAATTTTATTAAAAAGTAAAATTAAAAAAAATTTTTATTTCTTTCATATACAAGACAGCCTAGTTGGTTTTAGTTAACTTTAATTTAACTTTATTCACTAATTTCATATGTAAGACTAAAAATTGGAAACATTTCACTTTTTAGCAAAATTCATATTGGCTATCAGCAATATCAAAATGTTTAAAAAAATTTTAAAATACAGTGTCGGCTTTTTTATTTATTTAAAAATCATAAAAATTTCATTACGGAGTAAAATAGACGTCGGCTGTCCTGTGTATGAAAAAATAATTAAAAATAAAAAAATTTTTACGATATAAATTTTACTATATTAACTAAATCTTAATGTTACTATTCAAATTTATATTGCCTATCTCCAATATGGAAAAATCGCAAACATTTTAATATATATATTGTCGATTGTTTTTCATTCGAAAAAAAAAAACAAAAAATTTCACTTTGAAATAAAATAGACTTTCTTTGTTTTGTATATAAAAAACATAAAAATTTTAAAATTGTTTACTTTTTAGCAAAGTTCATAACGGCTATTTACAATATGAAACAATACGAAATTTCACTACGTAGTAAAATGCATGTCGGTAATATGAAAAAACCTCTACGATTTCGAATACGGAGTAAAATAGATGTCGGCTGTCCTAGATATGAAAAAAAAATTGAAAATAAAAAACATTTTATTATATACTAAAATTCACATTGGGTATCTACATAATGCAAAAATTGCAAACATTTTAATATATATTCTAAAAAAAATGAATATCAATTTTTTTTGAAAAAAATCAAAAAATTTCACTTTGAAATAAAATATATTTCCTCTGTTTTGTATACGAAAAAAATTAAAATTAAATAATATTTTACCTCTTAGTTTAGTTCATTTCGGCCATCCACAATATGAAAAAACTAAAAAAATTTTAATTCGTAGTAAAATGCATGTCGGTCTAAATGAAAAAACTCTACGATTCCATTATGGAATAAAATAGATGTCGGCTGTCCCGGATATGAAATACCAAAAAAACAAAAAAATTCACGATGTGGCATTCATTGTATTTTTCTTTAATGAAAGGATTAAAAGCAAAAAAAAAAAAATATTACAAATGTCTGAGGATATTTCTTTATTGTTTAATTTAAATTGAATTTAATGTTTTATCGTCCATTCATTGTTGCATAAATTGCATCTAAAAAAAATCTAAAATAATGAATTTTGAGTAATCTTTCATTTTAAAGGAATAGGATAGGATACGATATTTTTTAAGTTCTCTTGCCTTAACTATGCAACGCAAGAAAACATAATGCTATCAGCATGCTTTCAAACACAAAAAACTCGTATGCAATTTCGCATACGATTCGTATACAATTGTGCATACAATTCGCATAAAATTTCGTATAATAATTTAGCATAAAATTCGTATACAATTTTGCATACAATTCGCATACGATTCGTATGCAATTTTGCATACAATTCGCATAAAATTTCGTATACAATTCACATACAATTTATTTAGCAAACAATTCGCATACAATTTAGTATACAATTCGTATACAATTTTGCATACAATTCGCATACGATTCGTATGCAATTTTGCATACAATTCGCATAAAATTTCGTATACAATTTATTTAGCAAACAATTCGTATACAATTTTGCATACAATTCGCATACGATTCGTATGCAATTTTGCATACAATTCGCATAAAATTTCGTATACAATTTATTTAGCAAACAATTCGTTTACAATTTTGCATACAATTCGCATACGATTCGTATACAATTTTGCATACTATTCGCATAAAATTTCGCATAAAATTTCGCATACAATTCGCATACAAATGTTAAGTACAGCAAAAAAAAACAATTTGTTCTTTTTCACGTTTGCAAATTTAACTGATAATAATACTACCGCTAACTCTACTTTTGAAAAGTAAACGAAAAATTAACATTTTAAAAGTTCACAAAAAAATTTTTTAAATACTCAGTACTTGAGTTACAAATGTGTTTACAGATGGCGCAAATGTTATGCGCCAAGTATTACTAAAAAGAGATATGCGCCAAAGTATAGTTTAAACCATTCGTTACTATATGAAAGGTCTACTTGACGAGCGATCGTCTAAGTTTATCTTATTTAAATGTTTTATATAATCCACTTCATTGCCGCGGGTCGGTGTCTTTGACCGAATGGCCCTTATGCGGCGCGCGCTACGGCGTTACCAAGCCGCGTGCTTTTTTTGAGCGCGCGGTCTTACTGTGCATCGACTCACTCGATTCCGAGCGAGAATAATTATTAAATAATAAAAAAAGAAAAAAGAGCTTCGGCTCTGAAACCAAGACGAAAATGACCGTTGGTCTAGCGTCGAGTAGTTCCAATATTTTTTGGAGTCTGTTTGAAAAGAGGCCAATGAAGCTCAGAAGATTATACACAATCTCGGGCTGGCCACAAAATCGATTGTAAAAATACTTTATGAAGAGAAAAACAGAGGGAAAAAAAAGCAGTTAGCAAGTGTACGAAATACAAAATATTAAAAAACACCAAGTGTACGAAAAAAATTAGATCTCTTGACGAGGCTCGCGTTACGACGCGAAAGAGACTAAAATAAAATATAAAAGAGCTATACTGCTACAATAAAAAGTATCAATCGTCAACGTAGAAAGTCTGACTCCCTCGGCTAGCCCAAGCGACAAGTCGAGGAGAGTGAACTTTCCGAGCACACTGAGTGCGCTCTCTGGTTGATCCTGCCAGTAGTTATATGCTTGTCTCAAAGATTAAGCCATGCATGTCTAAGTGCAAGCCTCAAATAAGGTGAAACCGCGAATGGCTCATTAAATCAGTTATGGTTCATTAGATCCTACCCACATTTACTTGGATAACTGTGG
>JAKSXM010000204.1:0-28058 GCA_022575985.1 Anagrus nilaparvatae | reverse complement strand
CCCATGATTGGTAAGTGATTTGAAATCTTTCTAATTAATTCTGTTATGCCTTCCTAACAGGAGTTGTCTGGCAATATGATTTTCTATCTGGCTTGAAATTTGCAATTTTCCTATTATACTTGATTCTTCTATCTTAAATTTCCTTGTGTGTAGTTTATCATCTATCTTTGAAACTATATCTGAGTTTTAATATTTTTATTCTGTGCCAAATCTAGCTCTCCCTAACCTGAAGTTTTATCTCCAGAACCAATTTTCTATTTTTGAAACATCATGGTGATCATTTTAAATTTTAAAATTACTCTGTTCTCTGTCCCATTATAATTTATTTATTGTAGTGGCTTCCACTACATCTGCACCATCTTCCACTACAATCATCTGGCAAGCAAGATGAATTAATTTTCTGACTATATATATCTCAGGGCTGAAGGTTCGGCCTCTGATGGAAATTAGATAAATCAATTTATCCAGTGAACATGAGCTTCATTTATATCTTTATAATTTACTAATAAAATTAATGATCGAGTGAGCATATATATATTATAACTTTAAATTAAAATATTTATTTCATCTGTGCATACTTAGATATGTGAATCTGATATGTAGTTCCTTATTAGTAAAATCATTTTTGTACGTCTCAAGACTTGTGCAAGTTTGACATCAATTTCAATATTTGTATAACTTTTCGATGAGCTAGCTTTTTAAAATCTTGTTTCACTCGAAGCACTGAGGGCGCCCTAGATTTATATATTTCTAGATAAATATATATCTGATTGACTTACGCCTTAATACAGCATCACTAAGTCTTATGAGAATTAGTTATTGAATTCAAACTTAACCCTACAGAGACACACTTACTTTATGCTAACACAGTAGACACACTGGGGTGTTGAACACCCCAATTTAATTTTGCATGTTTCTTTGAAAAATATAGAGAAAAAAGTACTTAGCCCATACTTCATCATTTCTTAATCATTTTTGTTCCAAGTGCATACAGAAATCGAAAGTAAAGCAATGCTTATCAATATTTATACTAATTTTAGAAGTACGTATGTTCCGCCTGAGTGTTTGAGCTCCTAATCTGGTTTGAAGTAATGGCTTGATCATTGCCAATGACAACTCCATCAAAAACTCACGTCTCTTCATTTTATTGTTTCGAACCTTAAGTTGTAGAGAATCATAGCATTTATTCCAATCTGATCCATCATCCCATACCACATTCGTAGTGGTCAATACAAGTAAATCTTTCTAAAAAAGTATTTGATAAAAGTCCTACGTAAAAGACACTCTGGGGTGTTAGACACCCCAAACGAAGAACAAGATGAGCTGGTGATCTTGTAGAATGCTACTACTGACTGAGAGTGGTGGAGAGCAGTTGACAATGCTTCAAACCTAATTTAGACTGGGGAAAAAATTCCCATCTGTTTGATATTGTCAACTGCAAAACAGAAAAAAAATCCCCGGGTTGTGAAACACCCCAGTGTGTCTCTTTAGGGTTAAATCTTACAAACGTACAATTATTAACAAAAAAGGGACTTGTGCTCTATAAAATTAGTTCCATGGTGACATCTGGCAAGCAAGTGGGCTCTGATCTATCCCTATTCTCTAAGATCATACTTCCCTATTCCAAATTTGCATATTATTTAAATATTCAACTACTACGCCATTATATAATCAAATAGTCCATGTCAATCTGCTAGGCTATTACCTATATCTTATGTGTTATATTTTATAATTACTCAGACTACATCCGGTACATTACCTGAGTAGTGATAACTTACAAATTCTTATCATTCATATAAATTTGGAGTGTTATTTTTGAATCGACTTGTTATTACCACCAATCAGCCACTGCAATTTGATTGGCTCATCTAAAAATTACAAATGTATCCATGAGCCTGATAGAATATACATACTTCCTTAATATTTTTATTTATTTTACATATTTTGTACATGCTCATTTTACACAATAAATTTTTTTTAGTTTATTTTATTTTAAAGTTGTTTTTACTTTCCTTGCCCTATTACCATAGGTAAGGAAAGTATTGCTTTCCGAAAAAAATTAAGGTAGCCCAATTTCTAAATTTCTATACTTTTCAAGGTCCCCTGAGTCCAAAAAACTGGTTTTTGGGTATTGGTCTGTATGTGTGTGTGTGTGTGTATGAGTGTGTATGTGCGTCTGTGTACACAATATCTCATCTCCCAATTAACGGAATGACTTGAAATTTGGTACTTAAGGTCCTTTCACTATAAGGATCCGACACGAACATTTTCGATCAATTCAAGATGGCGGCTAAAGTGGTGAAAATGTTGTCAAAAACAGGGTTTTTCGTGATTTTCTCGGAAACAGCTCCAACGATTCTGATCAAATTCATACCTAAAATAGTCATCGATAAGCTCTATCAACTGCCACAAGTCCCATATCTGTGAAAATTTCAGGAGCTCCGCCTCATCAATGCAGATAGATTCCCAATTATCAGGCTTCAGATAAAATTGAATGAAAAAAAAATTAGTGGAGTAGATAGAGCATGAAAATCTCTACAATTAATGTTCAGTAACATTTTCACCTAAAATTGAAAATGAGCTTTAAATTCGAGAAAATGTGATTAATCAATTGCAAATTATTGTTCATTCTATTAAATCATCCACTATGAAGAGATAGCAGACCTCATGTGTGTCTCCAGCGTTATTGCCCTGTCACCAGCTGGCTCAAATCTTTGAATAGTAGACTAGAGATACGCGGGAACACTAGCATCAGGTGATCAATTTCCATAATGGCAAGGAAAGTTGTGTGAGTGAGCCACGCAAGATTTTTCCATTTACAATAACATGCCATGTGGTTACCAAACCCTCTGGTTGAATGCTATTCGTTTACAACAGAAATTTGCCAAAGGTGTACGGCTGAATTTCAAATTATATGGCTTGATCGATTATTTAGGTTGCCGACCAGTAAGTATTATAGCCTAACCTCAAAATTTCATTATTTTATATAATTCAATAAATAGCAAATAAAATTCTTTCTATTTGGCTGTTCAAATTGTAGCCAGGATACCCGTTATTATCTAATCTCTCACTTGTTGATATCACACCTGGTGATAACAGAGCAGCTGTTTGCTAGAGACCTATAAAATCTTTTCATTGAGCAATTTTGCTTGCTATTCAAGATAATTTATTATACAAACGCCCCCGAATTTGAATTCAAAATATTTTGAGAATCAACAATGTTTTCAATACAAATTCTTCCTTCAACACATAAACATAACCTAAAATATCCTCCGAAAACACTTTCAAAACTTCACAACAACTCGCAGACTCTTTCTGCATACGCCCCCCTAATTCTCATCAATACAATAACAAATTCCTCCTTATCAACATGAAAATATCATAAATATAACATCTTAATTCCATTTCTCCCTTCTCTAACAATAATACAACATTTTCAAATCTGCCACTCAGCAGTGATACCAACTTACTTTCCACATAACAACAACATTTGATTCTTATACAATAAATCTCTTTCTAAATACTTTCGAGTAACATTTTTGGGCTCATACTTCATTTACAATTTTTAGGTCTCTTATT
This sequence comes from Anagrus nilaparvatae, assembly GCA_022575985.1. Lineage (NCBI taxonomy): Eukaryota > Metazoa > Arthropoda > Insecta > Hymenoptera > Mymaridae > Anagrus > Anagrus nilaparvatae. Next base: position 24,479 of record JAKSXM010000204.1, on the reverse strand, counting down.
CTAATAATATTCTCTAGATACAGGTACAATTTTTCGTTTGCTATTCTTGGTTCTGGCTTCATATGGTAACTGGTTTCACTTGAGGTTTTTTGGTAACAACGTAGGCTATAAATAACAATAATAATAATATAAAACATCTAAATAAATATATATAACATTAACTGATACAATAAATAACATAAATAACTTTGGGAACATTCGCTTTATATCGACATGCTTTCAATAGGGCACTTTATACCGACATGTGTTTAACAGGCTATATGCTTTTGATTTGGTTGGCATTGGCTAGTCTACACTTCCTTCATATCATATGTCACAATTTCTCATTTCTCATCTTCTGGTTCAAAGTTAACCTAACTCCTGCAATTTTCACATTTCAAGGTAATTATCTTATTTTATTTCCAAATATCCTATCTTGTGGCCTTTTTCAAACGATGCATAGAGAGAAAACAAATAATTAGAAATTCTTTGGTTTGTTACAGGCATCTATCGGCTGGAGCAAATTAAAAATCGAATTTGGTGACACCAAGGGCAACACTCCAATATTAAATTTATTCAGTCAGGTCAGTATTTTGTTGATAATACTGTTTTTATTTGTCTTCTTATCAAATTTGCTTCAAATTCTGTGATATGGTTTCACATTGGCTATGTTTTCCCACCAGATAATGCTCGTATCTTCTTTCTCTTGCAATTGAACTGTGTTGTGTTGAGAGATGGCTACAATGGTGAATGGCCCTGAATAAATTAAAAAGAATTTACGTGTTACTTTTTCCAATGCATTTGATAATCGGTGGCTTTTCACTAAAACTTCATCTCCAACTTTATAAGAAAATATTTTGTAGGCTTGGTCATGATATTGCTTTCTATTATTGGCCGCTTGTTCCAATTTTAATCAGACTAGATGATGGATATTAAAATTTCTAGGCCTGTTTACTTCTGAGGTTGGAAAATCAATTAATTTTTCGATAAATGTATCATTCTTTTTACCAAAAATGATTTCATGTGGAGTATGACCAGTGCTTTCATTTATACTGTTATTGTAACATTCTTCTAGAAATGATAAATATTTAACCCATTGTTGGTGTTTTACATTACAGTACGTCTGCATAAAACGAGAGATCTCAGCCATACGTCGCTCTACAGGATTAGCGCTGGGGTTATAAAGAGAAGTTCTAGACCATTTGATATTAGCCAGGTGGAGTATTTCTTTCCACTGCTTGCTACAGAAATAGGTTGCATTATCAGATAGGATACGTTTAGGCTTTCCCACTTCATTAGTCCATCTTCCTGTCACACATAGGGCCAAGGCTTCTCCTGTTTATTTACCTATGGGAAATAACAATTGTAACATATTGAAATTTGGGTAGATATAAAAATCCCTAGCTGAAATATTAATAGGTCTGAGTAAAGTAACTGGCTAATATCGCCAAAGAGATAACATAAAGATTAGATAACATCAGCTTGTTCTGGCTAAACTGTACAACAGCCTAAAAGGAATTGAAATAATTTTTTGCTAATATATAATATTATATAAAAATTTGAAGATTGAGGTTAGGCATAAACATTTAGTGATCGGCGACCTAACGATCGACCGAGCCATGCAACGTAGAATCTGACCAAGCACCTTGGCAGAAATCTATTGCGGCAAAACGGTATGCAATTTGGAGGAACAAAAGGTCACGTGGCTAACTATTATGATGCATGAAACAAATAGTAATATATAGAAAATTAACTAGCATGTAGAGGGCATATTTAAAAAACCTAATAAAAATAATTAAATGTATCCAGGAAATAGGAGGTTACCAAGCGCATGAATACTGAAACAATTTGCATGCACCAATCACATAATGGCAGTTGATAGGCGGCAATAGTATGCCGATTCAAAAATATTTATATATATTTATACAAATGATTGGGATTTATATAAAATTGTTGTATAGTCTATGTTATGGATATGGCCCGAAGGCAAAGAAATTATTAAACATACAACATAAGTAATAATTTAATATTTTAGTACGGTCTATTTGAACCTTAAATGGCGGAGGACTAGGATATTCAAATTTTATGTAAATTTGGAAGTCGGAAATGAGAATTGTAAAATTGAGAAAGGAGAACCAACACTCGCCTGCCAAATTCCACCATGAGAGGTCCCTAAATATTATAGAGCGTAATGCCTTGCTATAACTTGTGAAAAGCTAAAGTTAGATTGAATCATTAAATTTCTTATAAGACTTTGTGATGCTCTTATAAAGCAGAAGTCATTTTCATTTTTAAATAATTTTTGTAACCCCTTGGAAGAGACGACTCCGGCTACCATAGTCCAGGACCACCAGGAGTTGGATCGACATCAGCAGCTCATAAGAAGATCTCGACACGTGAGTGAGAAATATTGAATTAGTGATGGGCGCCCTTAGTGCTTCGAAATTACCTAATAATCAAAGCTAGCTCGTCGAAAGGGTTCTCTTATAAATTAAGAATTTAATAAAAAATACTTGCGCAAGTAAAGATAGTATTAAAGGTATTTTATTAGAGGAATAATGAGTCAGTACATTTCAGAAAATTCTAATAAATCAAAGAAGTATAAAATCTAGGCTATTAATACATATTCATATGATCTTTAATTTTTGCAATAATTTGCGATAGTTTGTTGTAGCTCTGATTCACTAGATGAATTGCTCTACTTATTCCATCAGGTGCCGAATCTTGCACCCTGAGATAAAATATATATTCATTACAAAGAAATCTATTAGATACTAGAGAATTTAATATATATATATATTTGGATTATTGGTTGCCAATTTATCAAGTTGATTTTAAGGAACCTATTTTTAATGGAATTGTCCAAGTCGACAAGTATTAGCAAGCTTATATCGCAGCTACATACAAAAGGATGCATATGATTAAAAGATAAAAGCACATGGTAACGTTTCGTGCTATAAATTTATAGAATAGTATTTAGCCTGTGATAGTTTACTGATTTCGATTATTGTTCTATTTTTATATTATATATTTTTATCGCTCTTTATATTTTTTGCCCTGATCTATTTTTGCAATATTTGTTAATATATGTATCAAATTGTTTATGGTGTGCAATTTATTTTAATTCCTCAACACTATAGGATAAGTACCATATATATATATATATACAGGGTGTTTCAGAAGTAGTGTCGAGAATTTTAGGGTATTGTACCTGGATGCTAGGAGACTACAAATGTCATATTTGAAGTGTCCAAAACTCAGCGGTTATCCTTATAGCTGCCATTTTGTTTTTTTCACTTAAAAATTTTTATCTCAAGAACGAAATGTTGTATTGATCTGAAATTTGGCATGAATATTTATGCTATAAAGACTCAACTATAAAAAATAAAAAAAAAATTTTTCGTTGAAATTTTTCAAAATGGCGGCCATTTTAAATTTTTGATGGCGAATATCTCGAAAACCGTCCATTTTACAGAAAATTTACAAGAGACAAAAAAGTTAGCAAATTTTTTCACGATTCCAATGATTCCTAATTTATTGAGATTGATTGAAGAATAACAGAGAAATTAATTTTTTTCGTACTGCATGCATGACCACTTTTCACCATTTAAAGATCAATATTAATTTTTTTTATAATTTCATGAAAACCGTTCTTATTACAGAAATATACAAGAATAACTTTCCTCCAAATTTTATTTTACATTGAAAAATATTAATTTCACTCAAATCGGTTCACTGATACTAATGCAGCAATTGCTCAAAATGCCGTCCTTCAACTTGATTACACAGTCTGCACCTTTCAATCATGGACCGTCGAACTGCTATAAAAGCATTTTCATCATCTCTGACATGATATCGTGCATATTTAGCTTTCTGGCATAATTATATTGCAAGCTTTTATTATTTTGGCCACCTTTTTATGCATGTTTTTAAAATCTTCCCTTTAATGTTGTCACGTTATTCTTTATATTTAAATAACGATTAGCCTCCTGCTTGGCATCAGTCGGTAAAGCATGAGATTTGATATAATTAGGTCGTGGTTTTCTAATAGTATTCAGTCTTAAAAAATCTTGGTAGGCCTAGGTATGGGCTTCTCCTATAACTCTTGTAATTCAATAAAAAATAAATATATATAAATATGATACTTATACTATAGTGTTGAGGAATAAAAAATAAATTGCACACCATGAACGTTTCATACATATATTACACAAATAATGCAAAAAATAAATCGAGGCAAAAAATATATATAGAGCGATAAAAAATATAATATAAAAATAGAACAATAATTGAAATCAGTAAAATATCACAGGCTAAACTTTATATTCTAGATTTATGGCACGAATCATTACCATGTGCCTTTATCTTAAAATCATATGCATTCTTTTGCATGTAGCTGCGATATGCGCTGGCTAATACTTGTCGACTTGGACAATTCAATTAAAAATGTGTGCTCTAAGATCAGCTTGATAAATTAGCCACTAATAATCCAAATATATATATATATATTAAAATCTCTAGTACTTAGTAGATTTCTTTGTATCGAATATATATTTTTATCTCAGGGTGCAAGATTCGGCACCTGACGGAATAGGTAGAGCCATTCATCTAGTGAATTAGAACTATAATAAATTATCGCAAATTGTATTGCAAAAAATTAAATATTATATGCATATGTTTTACTAGCCTAGATTTTGTACTTCTTTGATTTAATAGAATTTTCTAAAATATTGATCTATATTTTTCTTTCAATTAAATACCTTTAATACTAATTTTACTTGCGCAAGTATTACTCTTATTAATTTCTCAATTTATAATAAAACCCTTTCGGCGAGCTAGCTTTGATCATCAGATTAATTCGAAGCACTAGGGCGCCCATCACTAATTCAAATTTAATCACTCACGTGTCGAAAATCTTCTTGTAAGCCGCCGATGTCGATCCAACTCCATGTGGTCCGGGAATATGGTAGCCGGAATCGTCTCCTCCAAGGGGTTATAAGTTTAATTGAAATGAAAATGACTTCTGCTTCACAATAGCATCACGAAGTCTTTTAAGAAATTTAAATTTACTTTAACTTTAACTTTTACAAAATCATTAGTAAGGTACTACGCTCTAAAATATTTGGGGTCCTCTTATGGTGGCATTTGGCTGGCGAGTGCTGGTTCTTCTTTCTCAAGTTTTACAGATCCTCTTTCCGACTTTCAAATTAGCATAAAATTTAAATATCTCAGTCCTCCGCCATTAGGTTCAAATAGATCTTACAAAAAAATGCCAAAATATTGCTTAGATTGTATGATTAATAATTTCTTTACATTCGAGCCATATCGATAACATAGATTATACAAAGTTTAACACAAAATCTAGTACATTTATATAAATATATAGAAATATTTTTGAACTGGCCTACAGTTGCCGCCTATTAACTGCCGTTTTACTATTGGTGCATGCAAATTTTATTCGGTATTCATGCGCCTGGTAACTCTTATTTCCTGAATACATTAAATTATTTTTATTTGGTTTTTTATTTATGCTCTTTACATGCTAGTTAATATTCTATACATTAATATTAATTCCATGCTACCTAATAATTAGCCACGTGGACAGGTGTTTTTTCACATTGCACACCATCTGATTGCAATAAAGCTCTGCCAAGGGGTTTTGGTCAGATTCTACGTTCTTCGGTTTGATCGATCTCTAGGTCACCGATCCGTGAATACATGTACATAACCTCAATCTTCAAATATTTTATATAATAATCTATTTATGAGCAATAAACTTCCTTCAAATCCTTTTTAGGTTCTTGTACCATTTAGCCAGAACAAGCTGATGCTATCTAATCTTAGTTATTATCTATTTGGCGATATTAGCCAGTTACTTTATTTTCAGACCTATTACTGTTTCTGTTAGGGCTTTTTATCTGCCCAGATTTAATATGTTACACGCGCCCCTGGGTTTGAATTCAAAATATTTGAGAATCACAATGTTTTTAATGAAAACCCACCCTTCAATACATCGATATACACTATATTTTATTTATAAATTATACTCTCATACTTCTATCACAGTTTGCAGACATATTTGCTGCATCTCCTTTATACCTTTATCAAATACAATAACAAATTCTCCTCCTCAACACACATAAAATATCATAAATATAAACTTCTAAACGCACTCCTCCTGACAACACTTAAAACATAGTAATTTTTAAATTCGCCGCTTGCAGGGCCACCAACCTAACTACACACATTTCATAATTCTCATAAATGATTCCTTTTAGACAATAATTTCGATTCACAAAACTTCTGGGCTTATATCTTATAGTATTTCTTAGGTCTTAATATAAATAATTTTCTATACATCAGGTACAATACTTTTCTTTTGCTAATGGCTCTTTGGTTTTTTGGTAGCTTGTATTCACTTTAAGTCTTTTCAGGTAACAAACGTGGCATAATTAAAAGTAATAAATATAAAACATATAAATAAATATACCGACATTAATAAATATAATAAATAACAATAATAAATAACAATTTTGGGTTACCATACTTTTTCATAATCATATGTTTGCAGGCATTACGTATTTGATTCAGGTGGCCTTGCCCAGCTGGTCACTGGTTCTACATAATTTGCTGTCGAATTTCATAATTATTAACCTAACTGCTGCATTTTTTTCTCTTTAAAGGTAATTTACAAATTTTAAATATATTATCCCCGCTTGTGTCCTTTTTTATCTGATGTATATAATTTAATTACACATTTAAAATTTATTCTTTTTCTTATTGCAGGCTTCTAACGGTTGGAAGGAATTAAAACATTGGATTGTTGCCACGCGGTCCTATACCAAGATTAAATTTATTAAGGAAGGTTAGTAATCGGTTTGATAATAATGTTTTCCTTGATTTCTTATCATATTTATTTCAAATTCTGTGATGTGGTTTGTAGAAATTTCGTGGCTTTCCCGTATCTTTTGGTTTTCTGCTTGTAGCTGTTGTAGGCTGGCTAGGTTATCTGCTGTTGATTTGTGAGGCTGTCCTATTGATAATTTTTTCATCATAAATTTGAAGCCCTTGTATCTGGTATATCCTTTTAATCCGTTCTTTTTCCAATCATCTTGTAATCTTAATGCATCCTGCTTTTCATGCTCATTTAATATTCTTGATTTCAGTTTGTCATAAATCATCATGCCCACAACAATAAACATTTTTATAATATTAAATTTCCAATTATCAATCATAGATTCATTTAATAATAACAATACAATATTTTTCGTCCTATCAACAACACAGTCTTTTATTAATATCACAGCCATTATAACAAATAGTATACAATATATAAGAACATTTATTATCTCCTTAATAGTATAACCTCTCAACATATAGCCAGGTACTTCCACTTTCTTAATATTATTTTTTAATTCTTCCAATCTTATTAGCTTTCTATCCTTTATCAACCTCCATAAATAGTCCACTTTATTTTTATCCAGGCATGAATCAGTAGTAGTCATAGTAGTAGCTCCATTTTTGTTATATTTCTTTGGCCTATTATTCCGGTCACATCGTTGATCATCTTCCTTAAAACGAATGTGCCGCGGATGCACGCCGTCGGTCCGCCCCTGTCCTCCTTGGTGTCGGTCCGGTGTCCTCTTCGGGCGTTTGAACCGTGCATGCGGCCGGTATGCGCGCGCGCGGTTCCTCCTTTTCTTTCGCCTCCGGGCCTTGCGGTGCATCTTCTGCTCCCGAATGCCGTCCTCTCCGTCCTGATGTCGGCCGTCCGGTGTCCTCGGGCGCTTGCGTCTCCGGGCCTTGCGGTGTTGGTTCTTACGGTCCTGTATGCTGTCCTCTCGGTCCGGGTCCTTGGTCTGCTTCGGTGGGGTACAATGATATGGGTGCATAGATTCTGTGCGCGGGTGCATGGTGGTGTTCAAAACAGGTAGTATGGTGGCGGTCTCCTCCTGGCGGCTGTTTGTGTTCTCTGGCGGTGATGGGTCTTCGTCGGGAAACAATATACTTAAAAAAGGTTGATGTTTGCGGCTGGTTTTAATTGCATGGTGGGCGGCGTTTTTTAGTGGTAGGCTGTCTTGAATTGGCTTCTGTTTTTCCAATAATAATTTCAGTAAATCATTTCTGAATGTGGTGTATGATGTTGAAATATCCTGCTTTTCTTGGTTTGTTTCATTTGGGCTTGTGCTTGTTATATCGGGGGTTTCATATAGTCGTGGTTTATTAGCTGTAGTTTCCTGTATATCTGGTGGCGGGTCGTTGGGTGCTGGGTTCCGGGTTTTTTGTTGATTCATTCCTATTGCATGTGCTAATGTGTAATTTGTACTTACTTGTTGAGGTGGCGGTTTATAATTTCTGTTGTAATTGTTTTGTGTGTGATTATTATGTGAGTTTAATCGATCACGGCCATCATAGTGATTCTTACGATTGCTCTGCTGGGCATAGTGGTTGGTTGTGCGATTTTGAAATTTTTCATTATTCCAGTTACCATTTTGCCTGTGCTCATAGCGGCGTTCAAACTGAGGAGCAGATCGGTAGCGATCATATGATACCGGTTCATAATTTTGGCTGTTATGCTGATTAAATTTTGAATTATGTTGATTTGGTGCGTATCTCTGGTCTGAGCGGTGGTTTGATATTGCCATTGCAGACTGTATGCCATATAAATGATTTATCAGCTGCTTACAATCAGTAATGGGTTGTGTGGCAAGTGCCATTCTAACTTGATACGGTAGCTTCTTTAAAATAATACTTGCTAATGCCGATTCGTTAATGGGCTCGCTCAATTGAGAATTTTTAAACTGTAGGGCAGTGACGAAAGTGGTACATGCACCGTCTAAGTTAGGGTTGAAATCGCATGATATGATGTCCGCTAGCACGTCCAACTGTTTACTTCTGCTCCAATACTGTTCCAGGAAGACAGCGACAAACTCATCCAATGATGTAAATTCATGGGCTCTACTCCGAAAGAACATCAGGGGTTCGCCAATCAATAAATTAGTCAAACGGAGACGCCAAAAATTCCAAGAGGTAGGTGCAAGAGTTTGTACTAATTTTATCTGATCAATGAATGGTTGAGGTTGCAAATGGCGATCAGTATTATCAAATTTTCCTAGTCCTTGTAATATACTATGTACGTTGAGGTTGTCTGTTTGAATCCCTTGAGGTCGTTGTTGAATATGATTTTCTAATGCTGTTATTTTTTCCTGTGTTATCTGCCATTGACTATTATGTGTAATTTTATTTGCGTTTATTTCTTGATTTAATTGAGTCAGAGTGGATTTTTGAATTAGTAGAGTTCCGTTTAAAGCTTTACAGGTTTCAGTATTTTGATTGATGCTACCTTGCAGTTGGTTCATTTTTGTGGACATATTAATCTGTTTATTTTGTATTTCTTTAATACTGTTAATATTTTTGTCAACTGTAGTTGTTAAGGTTTGATTGGCAACGGTAATTTGTTTGTGGATTTCTTGGTGGCAATCGGCCTTAATGTTATTGGTTATATCCTGAATGGGTGTAGTGATTTGTATGGTTAGGTTATCTATCCTTTCATTGAGTTCACATGTAACCGTATCCAACCTTTCCGATAATCCTGCCGTAACTTTATCCTGACTTTCTTTTTGTAGGGTTATCATTGCTTTTAATTCTTCCCTATGATTCTCTACTTTAGTTTCAATATTATCCAACCGTTGTTCTACTGATTTTATAGCGCCTGCGGTCTCTTTCATGCCCTGTTCCACTGTTTGTTTATTTTCCTCTTTTACTGTAGCAATCTCTTTTTTAATCTCCTGCATCATATTATCCATTGTTTTTTGTAACATAATGTTGAAAGTACTGCTAGTTTGTTCCATTATTACCTTTTGAAGCGGATCTAACTCTGTGATTGAAAATATACTTTGTTTGCTCAGGTGTGACTCGGCCTCCGGCGATGCGGGTTCTGCAGGCTGCTCCTCGCCCCCTTCAAAGTTGATCTCTACTATCCGTTGATTCAATGGTGTGTCAGCGGCGTCGATTCGAGTGGATGATAGAGGTTGCAGACCTGGTGGATCGAAGACTATCGACCCGACGCTTCCTGGTTCCCTTTCTCGTGGCGTATTGGCATCTACCGTGGTGGGGTTTGATGTGCTTGGAGTCGACAAAGTGGGATCTGTGCAACCGCCGTACATATATGAAACTTCAGAGTTTGCGGGAGTGTGATTCATTATGTCAAATATGATAAATGCTAATTAAACAGTGATAAAAAATGATAAGCGAAAATGCTTAAAAAAAAGAGACACAAACCGGGACTTACAGTGAAACAGTGATGTGTAAAGTGTTTGGATACTCTTACAACAAGGTATTTATACTTAAGTTTTTTATAATGCTCTAGCGCCCCCAATGTTTTGTGTTGATTTATTCTTGGCTAGTTTACAGGCTGAGACTTATTTTCCAACCGGCTTAAACACATAATATATTTTTGACTAGAAAGTAATAGCAGTTTAGGCTTGTAAAATATAATCTCTCTCTATAAACAGGTAATTTTTTACAGTACTAATAATATAAAATTTTCTTTAAAACATATAATTTCTCTTTATTTAAAGCTATTGATTCCCCAAAAAGTAATACAACTTTCACTTCGCCAGTTTTCCTCAAAACTCGTATAAGTTATCTATAATTTTCAATATGGTTATTGACTTAATTTCAAATAATTATTCAATGAGCTTGGCTCTCATCATCAGTCCCACGTTGGTACGGCATGTCTTTATGCCGTATCCGTGGCCTATCACGTTGGGCGACATGTCTTTTTGTCACGTTATTCTTTATATTTAAATAACGATTAGCCTCCTGCTTGGCATCAGTCGGTAAAGCATGAGATTTGATATAATTAGGTCGTGGTTTTCTAATAGTATTCAGTCTTAAAAAATCTTGATAGGCCTAGGTATGGGCTTCTCCTATAACTCTTGTAATTCAATAAAAAATAAATATATATAAATATGATACTTATACAATAGTGTTGAGGAATAATAAATAAATTGCACACCATGAACGTTTCATATATATATTACACAAATAATGCAAAAAATAAATCGAGGCAAAAAATATATATAGAGCGATAAAAAATATAATATAAAAATAGAACAATAATTGAAATCAGTAAAATATCACAGGCTAAACTTTATATTCTAGATTTATGGCACGAATCATTACCATGTGCCTTTATCTTAAAATCATATGCATTCTTTTGCATGTAGCTGCGATATGCGCTGGCTAATACTTGTCGACTTGGACAATTCAATTAAAAATGTGTGCTCTAAGATCAGCTTGATAAATTAGCCACTAATAATCCAAATATATATATATATTAAAATCTCTAGTACTTAGTAGATTTCTTTGTATCGAATATATATTTTTATCTCAGGGTGCAAGATTCGGCACCTGACGGAATAGGTAGAGCCATTCATCTAGTGAATTAGAACTATAATAAATTATCGCAAATTGTATTGCAAAAAATTAAATATTATATGCATATGTTTTACTAGCCTAGATTTTGTACTTCTTTGATTTAATAGAATTTTCTAAAATATTGATCTATATTTTTCTTTCAATTAAATACCTTTAATACTAATTTTACTTGCGCAAGTATTACTCTTATTAATTTCTCAATTTATAATAAAACCCTTTCGGCGAGCTAGCTTTGATCATCAGATTAATTCGAAGCACTAGGGCGCCCATCACTAATTCAAATTTAATCACTCACGTGTCGAAAATCTTCTTGTAAGCCGCCGATGTCGATCCAACTCCATGTGGTCCGGGAATATGGTAGCCGGAATCGTCTCCTCCAAGGGGTTATAAGTTTAATTGAAATGAAAATGACTTCTGCTTCACAATAGCATCACGAAGTCTTTTAAGAAATTTAATAATTTACTTTAACTTTAACTTTTACAAAATCATTAGTAAGGTACTACGCTCTAAAATATTTGGGGTCCTCTTATGGTGGCATTTGGCTGGCGAGTGCTGGTTCTTCTTTCTCAAGTTTTACAGATCCTCTTTCCGACTTTCAAATTAGCATAAAATTTAAATATCTTAGTCCTCCGCCATTAGGTTCAAATAGATCTTACAAAAAAATGCCAAAATATTGCTTAGATTGTATGATTAATAATTTCTTTGCATTCGAGCCATATCGATAACATAGATTATACAAAGTTTTAACACAAAATCTAGTACATTTATATAAATATATAGAAATATTTTTGAACTGGCCTACAGTTGCCGCCTATTAACTGCCGTTTTACTATTGGTGCATGCAAATTTTATTCGGTATTCATGCGCCTGGTAACTCTTATTTCCTGAATACATTAAATTATTTTTATTTGGTTTTTTATTTATGCTCTTTACATGCTAGTTAATATTCTATACATTAATATTAATTCCATGCTACCTAATAATTAGCCACGTGGACAGGTGTTTTTTCACATTGCACACCATCTGATTGCAATAAAGCTCTGCCAAGGGGTTTTGGTCAGATTCTACGTTCTTCGGTTTGATCGATCTCTAGGTCACCGATCCGTGAATACATGTACATAACCTCAATCTTCAAATATTTTATATGATAATCTATTTATGAGCAATAAACTTCTTTCAAATCCTTTTTAGGTTCTTGTACCATTTAGCCAGAACAAGCTGATGCTATCTAATCTTAGTTATTATCTATTTGGCGATATTAGCCAGTTACTTTATTTTCAGACCTATTACTGTTTCTGTTAGGGCTTTTTATCTGCCCAGATTTAATATGTTACAATGTTTAACAACTTCCCTTCAGCATGTGGAGGGTCTTCATTGTTCCAAAATGTCGGATACGTTCATGGGCTTCTTTTATCAGATCCATTTCTATACTTGGGGGAATCATTATGCGCCAGTCGTAATTATTTTTAGCTGGTCGGTGGAACATAAATCCCTTGTAGCGGGTGTACTGTCTGCAGGTAATCGGGCGGTTCAGTAGCTCCTTCTTCCATCAGTTCACGGATCCGGGACAATTTTGTGTCTTCATGTTGGCTATGTGGATTTTCTCAGGGGTCAGGACGGCGGTTTGATTACCTGGTTGGATATTGGGAGGGTATGGTATGCTTTCTTGATCATTCACGGCAAAACACTTTAGGTTGATATCTTGACAGTATGTGGCATCTATTTCTCTAGATAGAAAGTCAGCGGTCTGATTTTTCTTTCCTGATAAATGAGTCAATTATAAAAATATTAAAACATCAAATTCAAATATTTATTTCATCTGTACATACTTAGAAATATAAATCTGATATATAGTTCTTAATTGGTAAAATCGCTGTTGTACGTCTCAAGACTTTCAAAAGTTTGACATGAATTTCAATATTTGTATAACCTTTTGACTAGCTAGCTTTTTAAAATCTTGTTCCACTCGAAGCACTGAGGGCGCCCTAGATTTATATATTTCTTGTTAACTATCACTCACCTGCCAAAGTTCACAAGATGATGATGGCAATCCAAATTTCCCATTGTCTTGGGTTTTCTGGTGGCTGAAGTCGTCCTCTCCAAGGGAATAAATAAATATCTGAATGACTTATGCCTTAATATGGCATCACTAAGTCTTATGAGAATTAATTATTGAATTCAAACTTAAATCTTTCAAATGTACAATTATTAACAAAAAAGGGACTTGTGCTCTATAAAATTAGTGGCTTTCCATGGTGACATCTGGCAAGCAAGTGGGCTCTGATCTACCCCTATTCTCTACGATCATACTTCTGTATTCCAAATTTGCATATTATTTAAATATTCAACTACTACACCATTATATAATCAAATAGTCCGTGTCAATCTGCTAGGCTATTACCTATATCTTATGTGTTATATTTTATAATTACTCAGATTACATCCGGTACATGAACTGAGTAGTGATAACTTACAAATTCTTATCATTTATATAAATTCGGAGTGTTATTTTTGAATCGACTCGTTTTTACCGCCAATCAGCCACTGCAATTTGATTGGCTCATCTAAAAATTACAAATGTATCCATGCGCCTGATAGAATATACATACTTCCTTAATATTTTTTTTATTTTACATATTTTGTACATGCTCATTCTACACAATAAATTTTTATGAGTTTATTAAGTTGTTTTTCCATTTACAATAACATGCCATGTGGTTACCAAATCCTCTGGTTGAATGCTATTTGTTTACAACAAAAATTTGCCAAAGGTGTCTGGCTAAATTTCAAATTATACGGCTTGATCGATTATTAGGTTGCCGACCAGTAAGTATTAAAGCCTAACCACAAAATTTCATTTATTAATATAATTCAATGAATAGCAATTAAAATTCTTTCTATTTGGCTGTACAAAATGTAGCCAGGATACCCGTTATTATCTAATCTCTCACTTGTTGATATCGCACCCGGCGATAACAGAGCAGCTGTTTGCTAGAGACCTATAAAATCTTTTCATTAAGCGATTTTGCTTGCTATTCAAGATAATTTGTTATAATATTTGAATGTTTAAATTACATTTAAATGTAAGATGTTTAAAAGTCTAAATGTTTAAATGTTTAAATGTTCAAATGTTTAAATGTTTAAATGTTAAAATGTTTAAATGTTTAAATGTTTGAATGTTTAAATGTTTAAATGTTCAAATGTTCAAATGTTTAAATGTTTAAATGTTTAAATGTTTTAATGTTTAAATGTTTAAATGTTTAAATGTTTAAATGTTTAAATGTTTAAATGTTTAAATGTTTAAATGTTTAAATGTTTAAATGTTTGAATGTTTAAATCTTTAATTGTTTAAATGTTCAAATGTTTAAATGTTTAAATTTTTAAATGTTTAAATGTTTAAATGTTTAAATGTTTAAATGTTTAAATGTTTAAATGTTTAAATGTTTGAATGTTTAAAATTTTAAATGTTTAAATGTTCAAATGTTTGAATGTTTAAATGTTTGAATGTTTAAATGTTTGAATGTTTAAATGTTTCAATGTTTAAATGTTTTAATGTTTGAATGTTTAAATGTTTAAATGTTTAAATGTTTGAATGTTTAAATGTTTAAATGTTAAAATGTTTAAATGTTTAAATGTTCAAATGTTTAAATGTTTAAATGTTTAAATATATTTGAAAGTTCAAATGTTTAAATGTTTAAATGTTCAAATGTTTAAATGTTTAAATGTTTAAATGTTTAAATGTTTAAATGTTTAAATGTTCAAATGTTTAAATGATTAAATATATTTAAAAGTTCAAATGTTTAAATGTTTAAATGTTCAAATGTTTAAATGTTTAAATGTTCAAATGTTCAAATGTTTATATGTTTAAATGTGTAAATGTTTAAATGTTTGAATGTTTAAATGTTTTAATGTTTAAATGTTTAAATGTTTAAATGTTTAAATGTTTAAATGTTTAAATGTTTTAATGTTTAAATGTTCAAATGTTTAAATGTTTGAATGTTTGAATGTTTAAATGTTTAAATGTTAAATGTTCAAATGTTTGAATGTTTAAATGTTTAAATGTTCAAATGTTTAAATGTTTAAATGTTTATATGTTTAAATGTTCAAATGTTTAAATGTTTAAATGTTTAAATGTTTGAATGTTTAAATGTTTAAATGTTTAAATGTTTAAATGTTTAAATGTTTAAATGTTTAAATGTTTATATGTTTAAATGTTTAAATGTTTAAATGTTTTAATGTTTTAATGTTTAAATATTTAAATGTTTTAATGTTTAAATGTTTAAATGTTTGAATGTTTAAATGTTTAAATGTTTAAATGTTTAAATGTTTAAATGTTTAAATGTTTAAATGTTTAAATGTTCAAATGTTTAAATGTTTAAATATATTTAAATGTTCAAATGTTTAAATGTTTAAATGTTCAAATGTTTAAATGTTTAAATGTTTAAATGTTTAAATGTTTAAATGTTTAAATGTGTAAATGTTTAAATGTTTGAATGTTTAAATGTTTAAATGTTTAAATGTTTAAATGTTTAAATGTTTAAATGTTTAAATGTTTTAATGTTCAAATGTTTAAATGTTTAAATGTTTAAATGTTTAAATGTTTGAATGTTTAAATGTTTAAATGTTTAAATGTTTAAATGTTTAAATGTTTAAATGTTTAAATGTTTAAATGTTTAAATGTTTAAATGTTTATATGTTTATATGTTTAAATGTTTAAATGTTTAAATGTTTAAATGTTTATATGTTTAAATGTTTGAATGTTTAAATCTTTTAATGTTTAAATGTTTAAATGTTTAAATGTTAAAATGTTAAAATGTTTAAATGTTTAAATGTTTAAATGTTTAAATGTTTAAATGTTTAAATGTTTAAATGTTTTAATGTTTAAATGTTTAAATGTTTAAATGTTTAAATGTTTAAATGTTCAAATGTTTAAATGTTTAAATGTTTAAATGTTCAAATGTTTAATGTTCAAATGTTCCACAACCGAACGTCACTCCAGCAGAGCGATTGATGATCGACCGGGGAGCAACACTGGGGAACGAACAGACTGGGGAATGCGAGAAGATCTAAAATCTTCCGTAACGTTCATGATGGGTGCGGGTACGGAGCGACTGTGGTTCGATGGAGGAACGAGGGGCGGTACGAGGGCGGAGCGTGCTCGGTGCGGGTTGGAGGCGCGTTTATGTGTACGCAGCTTTATAGGGGAAGGACCTTAAGTTCTAAATTTCATGTCATTCCGTTAATTGGGAGATGAGATATCGTGTACACAGACGCACATACACTCATACACACACACACACACACACACACACACACACACACACACACACACACACACACACACACACACACACACACACACACATACATACATACACACACACACATACACATACAGACCAATACCCAAAAACCACTTTTTTGGACTCAGGGGACCTCGAAACGTATAGAAATTCACAAATTGTGGTACGGTACCTTAATTTTTTTCGGAAAGCAATACTTTCCTCACCTATGATAATAGGGCAAGGATAGTAAAAATATTATTTAAAAGAAATTTATTTTTAAAATCATGAAAAGTGAGAAATTAAGTTTGTAGTAAATCAGCATTATGGTAGTTTATTTTGTTAATTCTAACACACCAATTTTCCGTCAACACGACAACATAGAATGTTCTCTGATGAGTTGATTGGGTTGGCGTATCGACGGCAGCCAGACCTGATAACAGCACTCACACTCACATTCCGGGACGACACGTCACGGTACGGTAGGATAGAAAGCTCTATGTTTATTTAGGATTTTTCCAAGACATTTTAAATTGATAAATTATTTATCAATTTATGAGAATACATAAAAACTGGTCAATGTAACTTACTGAGCGCGAGGTCTACTGTTCACCGAAGTACTAGTAATAACTATTTTAAAACGGCTACCAACTTAATGAAAAAATAACGCAACATTTCGACGTTTACTCCGGTCAGCTGCGGAAACAAAACTGAAAGCTGAATGGTGAATAGCTTTATTAGTGAGCACGGTTTGTAGTCACACTACCGAGTCGTCAACAACATGGCCCACTCGTTCATTTCCCCCCTACGCTTCAGACCTCTGAAGCCAAGTTGGTGGACAAGAGTAATTAATTTCTGATAAATATGTTCAATGCTCTGTATTAATTTGAAGTTATTGATACTGTTACACATACATGTATTTTTGTCCAAACAGGTTTTTTTGTAATTTGCATAAAATAATAATGATTGATCTGAGAAGAAATTTTAGATACTTAGATACTTTTAGATAATACCAGGACCTCCCAAATACCTGTATTTAGGAGGTCCTGATAATACCGATATGTAGAAGACAAATTTAACTTGGATAATACCAGGACCTCCCAAATACCTGTATTTAGGAGGTCCTGATAATACCGATATGTAGAAGACAAAATTAACTTGGATAATACCAGGACCTCCCAAATACCTGTATTTAGGAGGTCCTGATAATACCGATATGTAGAAGACAAATTTAACTTGGATAATACCAGGACCTCCCAAATACCTGTATTTAGGAGGTCCTGATAATACCGATATGTAGAAGACAAAATTAACTTGGATAATACCAGGACCTCCCAAATACCTGTATTTAGGAGGTCCTGATAATACCGATATGTAGAAGACAAAATTAAATAACATTATTACATAATGTTATTGAAATAACGATACAATAATCATTAGATTCGGCGGGTAAGATCTAGAAAATGTATCTACTACTTTCATCATTTGATTCTTCAAATCGCCGAAAAATATATCATCAAACTTCGACTTGATTAAGAAATTCAAAATTAACAGTAATGTGAGCTCACTGAGGAACGTCTTATTTCGTGAAAGTTCAGTTACACAATGAAGAAACAACTCTGTCGCTTGCCAAATTTCATTGTTTTATTTAGTATATTTATTCTTAGTCATAGAAATGAAAGTTGATGTCTGAACTGTATTTATTCTCCTCTTCTTCTTCTTCTGGATCCTTCTCCTATTGGAGGTTGGATATCATCAATGCGATTCTGACTTTACTCATTGCAGCCCGGAAAAGCTCTTTTCAGTTGCAGCCATACCAAACCTTCAAATTACATAGCCAGGACAATCTTCTACGTCCTACACTTCTCTCTCATCTTGTCTTGCATGATAAGCATTTTTCTCTCATACCATGAAATTATGTTTAAGCATGTGCATGCTTTTCGTTATTGAAGCGAATCTAATTTTGTAATGTGTAATCAATGGATTCGATTCTAAATCAGTACCAAAAATATTGTTCACGACATGTTTGTTCAGTACGCTTTTTCAAAAGTGGAGAGCTAAAAGAATTAACCTAACTAAAAAAATGTTTTTCATCAGGCTGATTACTCATAGTGAGCGTTACACTTACAAAAACAAATTACCAGGCTTATCTGTTTTACACGCCATCTCAAAGTGCTTTTCTTATAACACTGTCCCCACATGACCTACATTTATAATGGCACCTCGACTCGAAATGAATGTAGTTTCCATGAAAAATGTTTCTTGCCATGTGATGAGATTGAATTGAAACATTAAAATTGAAAATTGACAAATCCTGACATTATGTGAAAAATAATAAAAATGAATTTCACAAAACTTCTTGAAACTATGGATCCTCCCATATCTCAACAAGTGTTTCTGGTCATAAGGCTGGTCACTTTTCAGCAATTATTTGACATTAGAATGGTACTTTTGTCGGTATGGCAAATGTTAGGAAAAACATAAAATAAAAAATATTTAACATACTTCTGATGAAGTTTCAAGTGATGGAGGAAATATCAATAATTGTCTATGATTAACTGGGTATAAAGCAAATGTCAACATCTCATTTTCTCGGGAGAATAAAACAATTACGAGCATAATGATAATATAATAAACGAAATATCTGGTAATATTTGTAATGTATTCAAACCCAATTTCGATGTCGTACTGTATACAAGCTAAAACTATTGTTGAATTTCAAACCATTAAACATTTGAATTTATTTCCTGATCTTCTCCTTAGTATTGGATTGCTGTGGAGTAATGGAACCAGGACAACCGAAAAAACAATGCATATGTCCGATTTTATTTGGTCGTTTATTTTCCTCCTCCTCTCCACTCCTCCTCCTGCTCCTCCTCGTCCCCCTCCTCCTCCTCCTCCTCCTCTTCCTCCTCCTCCTTCTCCTTCTCCTACTCTTCCACCTCCACCCGCAATCCCTCGCTCTTATTTGACCTCTTCCCGATCATTCCCTCCTCTCTCTTCTCCATTTTCTTCTTCATTGAGTTTCCTTATGCTGCATGGAATATTAAGTAAGAGCTCATTCCTTTAAGAACAACCCCACAATAAAATAGTGTCTTCCAAGCGGTTTTACAACTTCTTGTAAAATGTAATTTATTCAATCTCCATCTACAATACAAGTGGAAACATTGCTATATATTTTGGATGATCAAGAAGAGATTTTGATCTTGGAATTGGAATTGGAATTAAGTACGGAGGAAACGGTAGTTCCCTAAGCCCTTCCACAATGTTATCGACATCATTCACAATATGAAAGGCAGTCTCTCTACCATTCATTTTGAATGATCAAGATGAGATTTCAATTTTGAAATTAAGATGAGAATCAAGTAAGGATTTTTTATGACAAGTTTCACATTTGATATCATTAAACTCTTATCCAAATCTTGATCGAACTCTTCATCAATCTCTTAAGCTTGTCCATTGTTTGTGGTTGCATTGAAACTAGACCATACTGATTCTTTTCTTCTTTGTTATCATTATCATTATTCTTTTTCTTTTCCTCCTCTATTTATTTTTATTAATGTTTATTCTTCCATCTCTTCCCCTACTCCACTTTCTATCTATTGGAACTTTCTTGAAAATAAACTAAAATCCATCAGTGTAATTGACCCAAGAATGCATACATACCACGAAGAAGCTCAGCTAAGTACGAAACAAACATGTGGAGTGAAATAGTTTGAGTTGGTGAACAGAAAAGAGGTTTAATTCGCTGGATGTTGGTAAAGGAGTTTGAGATTACAGTATACAGTTCATTCTGTTTCAATATAATCACATTTGTCTGAGCTAACCGCCACACACGCACTCACACTCACACACCGACCAGGCCTTCATTCATACTCACTAACTCAAACTCACAAACACACTCAAAACCCGAACATACACTAGACTAACTAAACCTCATAGGTCTGAAGCAGTGAAGTAGGATGCCCAACCACAGTAACTTGAATATTCTCTCTTGGTTGTGGATCAACTATTCTTGCCACCTCACACCCTCCGTAAAATAAACTGCTCCTCAGAAATTATGTGTAGTTCATCTCAATCCATGTATTTACTGTCTTCTCTTCTTCTTTGACTTGATCTCCTCTCACGTCTTCCGCTACCACTTCTTCATTTTGTTCCTTCTACATAATATAATCAAAGATACGAACCTGTTATTTATCTGTGATATTTAATTCGTCTTTGCTTCGCCCAATCCATGTATCTCAAATTCTTGTGTCCATTCCATTTCATCTTATATGCCTTTCATCACTCTTTCTTATTATTCCTTCTCCTCATCAAGCTATCACTTTCCATTCATTCTCTTATCCCATTCTTCAATCAATAAATGTTCTCCGTTCAAACTTTTATTGTTCTTCACCTATACAACTTCTACCTCCCTTTACCTTATCACTGTCTCTGAAATACATGTATTATAAGGCACTCATATTCTCCTCACTTGAAATCTCACGTTTGCTCCTAAATCTCCTATTCACTATTTTTCTCATCTTGCATTCACGCTTCATCAACATCTCTCACTTCTCTTGTCTCTGTCACATCTTCCAAGATCCTTTATCAATAATTTCTTGAATTTCTCCCACTTACTTCTATTCGATATTCTTTTTCTCCTCCTCGCTCTTTCAGCTCTATGAACTTCTCTTTCTCGCTTTTATTTCATATCATATCTCTCTCCTTTTCTCGCTCTCCCAGCTGCTTCAATTCTTCTCTCTTGCTCCCATTCCAACTCATATATTCCTTCTTTCCTCACTGTTCCTCCTTATTCCATCTCCTTCACTTCCAACTTCCCAAATAGCAGTGTCGCTTCTTAAATACCACCACACCACCACAACCAACCAACCACCACTGTAGGTAGATAGTTGAGGCTTTTCTCTTTGTTAAAAGACTACCTAGCAGCCGTTCACCCATTACTATAATTAGAAACGTTCGCTAACAGGTGTGTCGTGCAGTCGACTCACACACGCATCAGCATCAGCAGCCATTGGCAACCTACCGAATTGTGAAATTCGTCTTTTGATCAATGCCATCCGACCCAGCCACCTACCTGATCAATCGGAATTCAACGTCGATTGAGCTTGTTAATATTATCGCAGAGTGACGATTCCACATCCGAAAGAGCTTGTCAATCATCACTGGAGAAGTAGACTAGTAACTGGTAGTTGAATAGATTTCTGTATCTGAAGTCTGTTGTATACAAGTTATCAGTTATATCGATTTATGAGTACATAAGAGGCTTGAATTAAGCATTTTGTTGATGAGTTATGCAATTGGTGTGATATGAGGCCCGGCTCTAAAGTAGCTTGCTGGTTTGTTGATTCTTGGAATGTACTTACATCTTAGTTCATACATACGTATCAAGTGTACATGGTGTCATAGAGTAAGAATAGTGGAAGTACCTATGTCTCATCCATGGTAAACACATAATATATGTAATCCTTCACATTTCTCAGACGAAGGATTGAATAATATTACCTATACAATTTTTTATTTCGTTGATATGATGAATGCTCGACCAATCACTAATCCCAGATTTT
The DNA here is from genome assembly GCA_022575985.1 of Anagrus nilaparvatae. Taxonomy (NCBI): domain Eukaryota; kingdom Metazoa; phylum Arthropoda; class Insecta; order Hymenoptera; family Mymaridae; genus Anagrus; species Anagrus nilaparvatae. Next base: position 2,209 of record JAKSXM010000204.1, on the reverse strand, counting down.
CTTAATCGTTGAAATGTCCCTTGTTTGTTTCTCTGACAAAATTGAATGATATTGCAAGTCAATTAATCCCTTTGAAACAACGACTGTTGTCCCATAAGAAAATGTGGATTTGACTTATCAATTATAATTTCCAAGATTCTGCCCTCTTAATTGTCATAGGAAGATTCTTAGATTTTTGTTTTCTGGGAAGCTATAGGAGTCATAAAATCTTCAATCTCATTTTATGAAATATTTGTGGGTAGCAAGAAATGCTTTGAAGTTGGTACAGAGCTCTCTATATGTAATATTATTCTCACCTTTCAATGAATTTATTGATATTGGAGCTCTTTTAATACATTTAAATGATGAATACTAAGTTGAAGACTAAAAGTGATAAAAGAATAGCCAAAAAATAAAGAGAGAAGATGATACTAAGAAGAAGAAAAAGAGAAATAAATTAAGAAGTACAGTACATACCAATCCAACCACGAACAATGGATGAGATTGAGAGGTTGTGCAGAGAAAATTCAAAATTCCGTACTTTATTCCCATCTCGATTTCAAGATTAAAATGTCTTCTTGATCATCCAACATAGATTTCAGAATGGCAACCACTCATATTGTGAATGCAGTCTATTACATTGAGCAAGGGGTTAGGGAACTGCTTTTTGAGTCTTGTGAAACTTTATATTCTGGAAACGAATGAATTTTCTCTCGAGGGAGTGAGGAGAACAAAAAGAAGAATGAAGAGAATAGCCGTGGAGGAAGTCAAGCTGTTCAATATTTTGTTGGCTGTTCAGGCTTCCTATCTTTCTGTGAGAACTATTTGGAGAAGACCAGGAATCGAAACTCCGTAATGAAAATCAATAATAATTATTGTTGTTATCATAAAACTATATTGAGATTGCTCATCGTGTTTGTCTGAATAAAGATATACATAAGGGTTGAAGTCAAGAGGGTTGAATCCAAGGAATCAAGAGCTGCCTAATTAATTACTCTCTTCACCCTACTATCATGGTGAGGGAATTAGTGGTTACAAAAAATTATAAGGCTCCCGAGTCCCACATTTTTTCTTCTTTTGCATGAAAGCGGATTTTGGATATTGGTATGTTCGTATTCACCTTTCCACTCATTTACTGTCCAAATTACAATGATCGGTACTTCGATCTGGGATAGGCAAAGTATTGTATTCTCGAAAATCATACGGTGACCTATAGCCAAACTGTAAAGTATAAACACGACCTGAAAGGTGAAGTAACTATATAGACTGGGCTCAACTCACAACGCGACTCGGGTCGAGAAGAGACTCGACTCTAGTAAAGAGCATGTGTTTTTCAAATGGTGACACTCAGACCAGTCGATTCTAGTCTCCGCGACGTCACCCATTTGAAAATACATGCTCTCGACTAGAGTCGAGTCGCTTCTCGACTTGAGTCGCGTAAGTGGGAGTTGAGCCGTAAGGTACTTTTTCGTTTGTGCGAAAGCTTCGGCCGTCGACAGCGACCGGGTCGGGCTCAATTTCAAGATGGCTGAAAATCCGCGGTCGAATGCGGATGAAGCGTTTTCCTTTGCACAACAAGGTAACTATTTCAAAAGCCACACATTCAGACCAAGTTAGGTTATCTGCCATTATATCGATTATAGATTATTTCAATTGAATAAAAAAGTACTACAACGCATGAAAATTGTTGTTATATATTATAATATCATGATATACTATGTAGTTTTTGATAATGGATATGGATCTTATCACAGCTCTTCCTAGTAAATGAAATGAAAGAGCATGATGAACTAAAATATTCAATTTCACAGTTTGTCCATGTTTTATAGACTAGAATCTCCAATTGTGACTCATTTGAGAAGATAATTCATTAAAAAGGATATAAATTTCTTATAATTTACCATTATTTCAATTCTCTCAATACATTCCAATTATCCTCATGTAATGGAAGCAATTGAAAGTAGTGTTATTTAAATTAGTGAAAAATTGAAAGTAATATTTTATTTGCTGGCTGCCTAGCATAGGCTACGGGAAGCTTGCATTTTTTCAACCGATGGACGAGGTGAGGATCTTTCTCAGGGTTGGGAACTGCCTAGCTTGCATCCCAGCCTGGGAAAGATAGTTTCCATCCACTCGTCCCATCAACAGTTTCCGGCTCTTCTTCCCCCCCTGCCGTAGTCTAGTTTTCCACGAGTAGGCCCTAGGAAGAGTCGGACCCTAAGACAAAAAT
>JAKSXM010000008.1:0-33421 GCA_022575985.1 Anagrus nilaparvatae | reverse complement strand
CGCTTAGCTCGCCATATCCGTTTAGCCAGACGTTTAGTCTGGACCCCCGACTGGATTGTCCTAACATATGATAAAAATGCTCAAATGAAAAATGCAGGCGAGCGAAGCGAGCCTTCTGATCTCATTCTTGGACGATCCAGTCGGGGGTCCAGGGGCGGAGCCCCCTGGCTAGACGGATATGGCGAGCGAAGCGAGCCTGACGGCTAGTGATTTATATAATTATTATAGTACTTGTTGGAGCACCGCCGATCTATGTAGTTGCATCATAATATTAATATATCATCAATATTCGAATTGCATTCAATCTTCAATCTGATTAATAATTGTTTCATACTTTGTGAAATTCGTTGAATAATAAGCAATACTGTCATATACTGTAAATCATTGTATAAGCCAGACTATATTGTAACTTACATAGATGAAGAGCTCCAATCTTCTTTTTCTTTCTATCTTCTCTTTCTACCTGAACTTTCTTTCTCTCACTATCTCAAGGGTTAAGTGTAAGAGTTAGGGCCGGCTGCGCCCTAACTTCACCCTCCCAGGGTTTCAATGGGCAGATAATAATCAAGCAATCAATTTCCTCTTTGAATCTATCATTCCAACCTTCTTTTGGAAAATCATATCTATCAAAATTTAGGAGAGAGATAGTTTTGGGCTCAGCATGTTGTCCTTTCCCAATATATTGTATTTCATAATTTGTGGTTCTGTTGAATGAATAAATCAATAACTCATAAATTTTCAATCACTTTAACTTGTGTGATGCAGTCTCCTATAAGTTAGTAGGACACATTGGTAGTGACGACTAAAATGAGAGTGCAAATAAGGGAGGGAAAGTGAAAAGTGAGAAAAAAGTTGAGAATAAGAACGGGAAACATACTAAACATATATTGGGCGTTTTTTAGCCGAATGTTAAGATTCTATCCTCACTGGTTTTCAGTCCTTACCTGGCTAATGGGATGGGCTACCAGAGCTGACTCCGACCGCCTCTTAAGGCGTTAGTCTGAGGGGCAGGAAGCTCTCCGATTGGCTGATTATCAGCTGATTCCCAGACGCCAACCCAATTAGAGATCTTCCTGCCCTGCCGATTCTTTTGAAAACGCTTTAAACAGCGCCTAATAGTCTCGTATCCCTAAGGGCACTGTAGATCTCTAGGCTCTTTCTTAAGAGAAATATATTAAGGGAAGAGTGCGTGTACAAGAAATTGGTAGAAAGAGATAGTGTAACCAAATGATAGACCAAACGAGGGAAGTATGGGAAATATTGCATCACAAAGGACCGAATAGAGACAGTTGCAACAACAACAGAAAGGGGGAAAAATTGTAAAAAAATTGCTGCAGTAGTAAGGCACACCAGATGCATATTGTCCCTAAATTGCAGGTTGAGAAGTTTTCCGGTATAATTTCAGTATCAATTAAATGGTGTAACTGACCCCGGTTTGTCATGAATTGTGTTTTAATGAATGACTTTTCGTTCTATAATGATGTAAACTTCAATTGTAATGAATATGTTTGAACATTTTGTTGGTCAACTAATTCGAAGCTTAGTATGTGCAAATTGGTACTTACGTTATCATGTAGCATGAAAAGTATCAATTATTTTTTTAGTATGGTGATGAACTTTCATTCATATCGTTGCGCATGACAATAATTGAAAGGAGGGAGGAAGTAATTGGTTATGAAAGTAATGTTATCATGTTAGTTCAATTAATTGTAGAGTAACTCTATTAAATAATTATTCTACTATGGTTTCTATTATATAATTATAGTGAACTATGGTTCAATGTTTGGAAGATTACTTCTGAATGTAACCAATTAATAGTTATTTGAGTCTAATAATCTTGCTTTCTGTACAGTTTCTCAACCGTCAAAATTTAAAATTATTCGTTTCGGTTGTTTTTTGAGTGGAAAAAGACTTAATTTCTGAAAAGTGGAATCATAACCTCATTTCGGACATTTATAACATTATCTAAATTTGGAAGAGAAATAGTACAAGGAGTATCCTTAGGCTAGGCACACACCAGTTAGTCAAGACAAGACAAGACATGATCAGACACGTTCAGTCACAATACTTCACATAGTTGCTTATGAAGACATGTCTAATTGCAATGACTAATCAGTGTGAGTTGCGTCATAAGCAACAATGTGAAGTATTGTGACTAAACGTGTCTGATAATGTCTTGTCTTGTCTTGACTAACTGCTGGGTGCCTAGCCTTAGTTTTTCTCTCCCATTCAGTGTTTTCTTGTGAAAATAAAAAAAAAATGAAAAATGTGCACGTTCACATCAACTTAAAACCTCTATCCTGCAATACATAATAAATAACCTACATTAATTGAAGAGTTTAGAAAAATGTTCTGCAACTTTCCCGGAAGTTTTTAAAAACAGGTAAGCCAAATACATTATTCTCATTCTCGTAACTTGTTCTGCAAAATACATCTCCAACACCCATTAATATTCGAGATTACTTACGATTTTGTGTATTTTCTGCGGCAACATAAAAAAGTTTCTTGGACTTTCAGAGTGATGGAGCGGGCAGCTTAGTAAATATTCTCAAGAATATTTCAAGAACAAATATTCAAGAATTGTGAAAAATGTAGAGAATTACGGCTATTTCTATCTTTCAAGCTGTAAAATTTTTATCCCTCGTGCATCAACTTATCTTGTGCGAATTTATTTTGGCTTGAGTGTTTACTTTTCAATGAGGTTTTAATGGTTGGGATTAGATACTTTTCAATTCTTTACTTCCTCCCTATTTTTCCAGACTTTCTTTTTATTTTATTTCCCAGACCTTGTTTTTCACGCAGAATAAGGTCACGTCTTGAGAGTTTTTTTCCATTATGGCTGTGCAAAGGCTAAAAATAAACTTTTTACTCGAGATAATTTTATACTTTTTACTCGTATCAAAATGAAAAAGTTTTCTCAGGAAATCATTTTTCTTCTGATCATTACTTTTTAACATATGAGTGCCTAAAGTTTAAATTTTTGGGACAGAACATTTCAAATGCTATACAAGATAAATTCATGAGATTTAAAGGATAGATTCTTCATGGTATTGCTGATCTAGTAAAACAATTTTTTTTCAAAGATATCAATTTTCAAGATAGTTATTCAATTTACTAAAAATAATCAAAAATAGCTTCTAGTTGAGTTATTTTGATTAAATAACTTTTCCAGAAATTGATATTTTCAGAAAATTTGTATTTCAATAGATTAACAATACCATGAAGAATCCATCTTCCAAATCTCATGGACTTATACCGAATTTGAAATGTTCTGTCCCAAAAATTCAAACTTCAGTCGCTCATATCTCATGAAGTAATGATCGGGAAAAAATTGATATCCTGAGAAAACTCTTTTATATTGATAGCTCGATGATATACAAATAAAAATACTTTGAAAATTATCACGAGTAAAAAGCTTATGTTTAGCCTTTGCGCTGCCTTATAGACCGGAAAACTTGGATTCTGTCTTCACGCATGAATAAAAATACCATTATTGGAATAAAAATAGCTTAACTGATATGATATTTATATCATATAATTCAATGGATCATTAGTATAATTTAATTCAATGATTCTAGATCATAAATTCTCCAACTCATTCCTAAAAAACATTGTCTATATAGAAATGTTCGTTTCGACTGTGTCAATATCTCGACAGGTGGTAAGTATCATCATCATCATCATCCAATATGGACTAGGCTTGTAAAGCCTGTTCCGGTGTCCACCGCTTCCTCGGTCTTCCGACGTCTCTTTCCCCATCCAACTGCAACTTCCAAGCTTGTAGTGGAAGACGAGTTGGTGGCATACGACGCAGGTGATTTGTCCACTTCAATCTGTATTTTTTTATGATTTCTGTTAGTGGTTGCACATTGCACTCACTTCGAATTGTTTCATTTCTTATGTGGTCTCGTCTTGAGTATCCTTGAATGCTGCGCAGAAACCTCATCTCTGATGCCTGAATTCGCGAGTCATCATTCTTGGTGCCTACCTTGGTCCATACCCCACTATCGTATGTCATTAAGGGATGGCCATTGTCCTATAGAACTTAATCTCAGTCTCTTTTCTGGCCTTACCCTTTAATGTTACCCCTTAATGTTCGGTGAATGACTCCACAAATTGAGTTAAACTTTGCTATTTTCTGAGGTATATCACATTCTCTGTCATAGGATACATCACAGCCGAGATATTTAAAGTTGCTCACCTGTTCCATTATTATATTATTCAAAACTATTTTGGAACGCAAGGGCCACTTGCCCCGACAGTATCTTCGATTTCTGAGCTGATATAATCATATTGAAATCTGTACTTACAGCTTGAAGCTCATGAATTGACATCTGTAGCTTATCCTCACTTTCCTGAACTATCACTGTATCGTCAGCAAAAACGTTCAAATTTAGTAGGTATGTTCAGTTGGCCCTTTGGAGGCGCACTAAGAAATCTTTTGGCAATATTTTTACTCTAAGGGTAGTTTTTAAGGGTTTAAAGTTCGTCTTTTAGCATGTATATTCTTCTTATTCCAATCTCTCAATTATAATTGAAAAATGTCCATACCATATGTTAATCTAGAGAGAGTTCCTCTTCTAAACAGTTGTTACCTGGTAACTAAATTAATAATTTTGTCAGGTTGGCATTAAGTTGAGTTGACTTTGTTAGGTTGGCACCAAGTTGAAGATTGAAATGCATTTATCGCGGAAAAATTGATTGGGCACTGCTACTTCAATCAGAGCTATTACTGGGAATATTATATCGCCTGATATGGCGAGCGAAGCGAGCCCGCTGATCTAATTTTTTACGGGGGTCCAGTAAAACGACTCAGCTAGACGGATATGGCGAGCGAAGCGAGCCTGACGGCTAGTTGTAAATATATTTGATTGATGAGGATAATATCTGTTAATTAGTCTATCAACTTTTTTATTGAATCCCATCCTTATAATGATCTTATTCTCATGGTAAATGTGTGTCTATCTCTTATAGCTTCTGTAGGATCCTTTCTAATGTTGATTATTATTCTTAAGGCTTTTATAGGCAGGGAGATTCTTTCAGATGTTCTTTCTAGCATTCTGAAGGCCTACTAATGATAGATATATATTTCAATTTTGGTATTTGTCATTGATTGAAGCATCGAAATAAAGAATCTACTCAGAACAATCATTTCATATCCTCTGTGATAGAAGGTTGGTTCCCCATGATTGTCAAGCGAAGCTGCAATTTCAAAATACTGAAGCTTTAATAGGCCTACTAATGATAGATATATATTTCAATTTTGGTATTTGTCATTGATTGAAGCATCGAAATAAAGAATCTACTCAGAACAATCATTTCATATCCTCTGTGATAGAAGGTTGGTTCCCCATGATTGACAAGCGAAGCTGCAATTCCAAAATACTGAAGCTTTAATAGGCCTACTAATGATAGATATATATTTCAATTTTGGTATTTGTCTTTGATTGAAGCATCGAAATAAAGAATCTACTCAGAACAATCATTTCATATCCTCTGTGATAGAAGGTTGGTTCCCCATGATTGACAAGCGAAGCTGCAATTTCAAAATACTGAAGTTTTAATAGGCCTACTAAAATGATAGATATATATTTCAATTTTGGTATTTGTCATTAATAGAAGCATGAAAATAAAGAATCTACTCAGAACAATCATTTCATATCCTCTGTGATAGAAGGTTGGTTCCCCATGATTGACAAGCGAAGCTGCAAATTCAAAATACTGAAGCTATAATTGAAAATCATGAGCTGTGCTTGAAAATAAAAGGAATTTTCCAACCATCCATGAACAAACAAGCTATCTGACAAGTGATCTATATTTGTGAGATTGCCACAAAGGATACCAGTGCGATAAAAAGGATGAAGGACTCTTGATGCCCTGTGTGCAATCAAGAGCGAAAATAGAGAAAGGATGAGAAACAGGATGATAATAAAAAGGACGATAATAAAAGGACGAGATGTCCTGAAGTGGTCAGGGTAGGAAATTGTTGAGTACGACAGGACAGCCAATGCTGCAGGTTATGGATCAGATTTTTCATGTTACCATGTTTACACAGATTTCTTATCTCGGCATGAATATCTCCTGCATCGGTTGAGAGCCTTTTTAGCGGGTTCTCTTATCACCTGAAAACTCTCTCATCTTTTATCAGACTGCTCTCTGTCTCTCTCAATGATATTTAATCATCATCATCATCATCATCATCATCATCATCATCATCATCATCATCATCCCTTCTACCATACCCTCCATTTTTCGTTTTCCTTGTTTTTACTTCCTTCTGTTATTCTCACATGCGTTCTCTAGTTTATCTCTTCTATTTTTCTACTGGTTGATATTTCTTTTCATTGTTTTCTCCACTACATTTTGATCTTGTCTTCTTTCTCATGTATAGACTTTTCCATTTTTCCACTCTTCCTCCATCAATTTGTATATTTCTCTTTAAGAGGATTCATTTTCTAATTCTGCTTACTTATTCTCATTCTTTATTGAGTATATTCGAGTTCTTCTCCAATGTCGCTTTTTCTCTCTCCATCATCCTCCTCCTCTGTCCCCCTCTTTCTTCTTTTAATATTGTTCAATTTCCTTCCGTTCTTCCTTCTTCTCCAACCTTCTCTTCACTTGTACTCTCCTTCTCTTTCTTATCTTCCTCTCCATTTCCACACACTCTTCTTGGATTTTTGCTGTGAATTCCTATGAAAAGGAGAACGAATATTTCTCTCGTTTTCCTACCTTGCTTCACATCTTTCTCCTTCCACTATTGCTGCTGATGTCTTCATCTTTCTTATTTTTCATTGATCACTTCTACTTTTCTTGTAATTCTTCTCAACTGTCATTTTTCTATCTTCTCTCTCTGATTTTTCTTCTACTTCTCCTCCTTCTCCTCCTTTTCCTCCTTCTCCTCCTTCTCCTCCTTCTCCTCCTTCTCCTCCTTCTCCTTCTTCTCCTTCTTCACCACCATCTCTTCCTTCTCCCCCTACTCCTCCATCTACCTCTTCTCCCTCTTTTTCTGCTTCTCCTCCTCCTCCTCCTTCTCTTTTTGCCTCTCCTTCTCCTCCTTCTTCTCCATCCACTCTTTTCCTTCTTATCCACCTTCTCCTCCTTCTCCTCCCTCTCCTCCATCTCCTCCTTCTCCACCTTCTACTACTTCTCACCTTCCCCTCACCTTCTCCTACTACTCCTTCTTGTTCTCCTTTTTCTCCTCCTTTTCCTCCTCTTCCTCCCACCCCTCCTTCTCTTCGTTCATCTCCACAGCCTCTTTCTCCTTTCATCCTTTCTCTTCCCTCCTCCCTTCCCTTCTCCTCACTCTGCTCTTCCTCTTCCTCTACACCACCTTCTCCAATTCTTTACACTCCACTACCACCTCCACCTCCTCACCATTTCCCATCTTTCATCCCTATCCCTACCAACCTCCTCTCATTTTCTCCCTCTTTCGCTCTCTCCTCGACTCCGTCTCTTTTCCACCCAGCGTCCATCAACCCTTTTAGCCTGCATCTTTTAACATGTAACTCTCAAGCTATTCTATTGCAGTATCGCATAAAGCTTTATCCCATCTCGCAGCTCGCAAGCCTAGTACCTACTTCTACAAGTACCATTTTTCTGATAACTATCTTCCCCCCCCACCAACCTCCCTGCCGAGCCTCACTTGACTGGAGTTTTATAAGCTATTCCCAGCCAAGTGCTCTGCTTATTCACCCTATCAATGCCTTTCCTCGCGGCAGGTCTCCTCCTTCAATTCTATTCACTTTCAACTGACAGGATTCTTCATAAACACCACCAACTCCCCATATCCAACTGATGCTGACATTTTTTCTATCGCCCATGACTTCTCCTCCAATGTGTTTCACTTCAAACTGTCAGTTTGCCTCATAAATACAACTAACTTCCCCCCATCCAACCAATGCTGACAGTGTCACTCTCACTCTTTTACTCTCTTCTCTCTCTTTTCACTCTCCTCCCTCTCTTTTACTCCTCATAAATACTACCAACTTTCCCTCATTCAACCAATGCTGACAGTGTCACTATCACTTTTTTAGTCTCCTCTCTCCTTCTTCTTTTACTCTTTTCCCTCTCTTGGTAGAGAGTTAGTGGGGAGGATATTTTTAATATTCTTTCCGAAGAATGGACATTGATATGTCCAAAGCTCCGCCAATTTATGTAGATGCATAACAATATAATTATCTATAGTTATTATATTACAAATTACTTTCTCATATCATATACAGCTCAATAATTATTTTCTTAGTCTATATTATGTAAATTCATCTATAATTTTGCTGTATTGTAAGCTATTGTATAAGCCAGTTTATATTGTAATCTACATAAATAAAGTACTCAATCAATCAATCAATCAATCTCTTCCACTCCTCATAAATACTACCAACTTTTCCTCGTTCAACCAATGCTAACAGTGTCACTCTCACTCTTTTACTCTCCTCTCTCTCCTTTTACACTCCTCCCTCTCTTTCACTCCTCATAAATACTACCAACTTTTCCTCGTTCAACCAATGCTAACAGTTTCACTTTCTCTCTCTCTCTCTCCCTGTCTCGTTTTATGGCCGTCATTTTATGATTCGCAACTACACAGCTCTAGGACTGTTGATAGCAGATAGACATCTTATATACCATCATAGCTACGGTGGGGATCGTCGCCATGTATCAGAGTTGATATTCTTCTCGTTTGCCTAACAAATTGAAAATCTGGATCAACCGGATTGGATATGACAGGGTATGATAGAATGTGAGGAGTTTTGAAGTATGTTATACACGTGGCGGGGAAAATATTGTGGAAGGTAATGGTACGTGGATGAAAATATGAGGGAAAATGGACACATGATGTCTTAAAATTTATATGAATTCAGCCCTAAAAGTAGCCCTTTCTTGTATTTATGAAATAGAACTATAACCTGACGAAGGTGTGATCACTAAACTAGTAGTTCTAATTTTTATTCTTGGCTCTGTTTCATAAAACTTATAAGTCCTGTAATACAGGAGAATCGCCATTCCAATTACATGCTCAATATAGCCGATAAAATCAGCTGTTCCTATATTACAGGACTTCCAAGTTTTTATGAAACAGGGGCCTTATTCTATTATTTTATTAATTTCAAAGGGTACTATAATTCTATCATATAATATACATAATCACTCAATTTGATCAGCTGTGGTAGAATATTATTGCAATGGAGCTTGGAGAAAACACCCCTTCATTTCAACCGATAAAACAATTCAATAGCTGTTGATTCTGTTCAAAATAAATCTTATATCACATAGGCCAGTTTGAGACTGTGTTAGTGGGTTTGACCACACTTTTTCGAAAAGCCAGTACAGAATTGAAGCTTTCTCGATTAAGAGTACTTTGCAGGTACTTCGTTTTTTTCTGTTTCGGACGCTATTCTTCAACCGATAATCATGAAAATGATACCAAATTGTTCAGAAAGATTTGGACATATCGCGCCTTACCTCCAAATTCCAATTTTACAACTAGAAAATGACTTTGAAAGTCGATCAACTTGGAGAAAATTTGACATTCAATAGAAAAAATTTGGTGAGTGATATCAAAATTTGGAGGTAAGACGCGAGATGTCCAAATATTCCTGAACAATTTGGTACAATTTTCATGATTATCGGATGGAAAATAGCGTCCGAAACAGAAAAGAACAAAATGCCTGTTTCAGTCCTTTTCCCGACGGGAACGCGGCTCTTAAATTGAAACTTCTACTCAATAGAATCATCTCCCTTGTTATTATAATTGTAACTAATATCCTAGCGAATCATGTAAAGCAGTAAGTTACTATGAATATGGAGTTGTGAACTACTACTGTAATGTATTCTGAAGTTCTGAACTGAATCTGATATATTGTGATGTATAGACTAACAGTATTACAATAACAATGAGACTAAGTAACTTGCTCTTCAAAACCGCTTCAAATCTGAAACCAAGAATTCTCGGAAACCTAAAGTGGCTAGCGAGATGTAGTGGAAGGCTAGGAAAAAGAACGGCTAGTGAAAAGAAAACCAAACATGTGATGGAGAAGAGTTAGAATGGAAGGAAAATGGAATGAGAGTTAGAATTAATTTAGGAAGATAAAATGGGAGCAATGAATGGAATGAATGAGAGTAAGAATAATACGAAGATGAAATGGGAAAAAAGCTTGAATGAGGGAAAAAAGGAATTGGAGAGAGTTAGAATTATAGGAAGATGGAATGGCAGAGAGTTAGAATGGAAGGAGAATGAAATGAAAGAGAAATTGATTAATAGGAAGATGAAGTAGGATATACAGTTAGAATGTGAGGGAAATAAAATAAGAGAGAGTTGGAATGATGGAAAGATGAGATGAAAAAAGAGCTAGAATGGAAGGTAAATGAAATTGAAGAGAGTTGGAGTAATAGAAAGATGGAATTGATAGGGTTAGAGTGTAAGGGGAATGGAATGAAAGAGAGTTAGTATAATAGGAAGACGTAATGGGGTTGAGTTTGACTGGAAGGAGAATGGGATGATGGAGAGTAAGAATTATAGGAAGATGAATTGAAAGAAAATGGATCGATAAGAAGATGAATTGAGAGAGTTAGAATAGAAGAGAAATGGATGGAAGAGAGATAAAATTATAGAACGATGGAATAGGATAGAGTTAGAATGAGGAAAAATAAAATGGGAGAGAGTAAGAATGAAAGAAAAATGTAATAGGAGAGAGTTGGAATCATAGGAAGATGAAATGGGAGAGGGTTTGAATGGAGGGAGAATGTAATGAAAGGGAGACAGAATTATTGGAAGATGAAATGGGATAGAGTTGGAATGAAAAGTAAATTAGATTGAAGAGAGTTAGAATTATTATAGGAGGATGAAAGAAAGAAAGATAGAGTTAGAATGGAAGAAAAATTGAATGATAGAGAGTTAGAATTATAGGAAGATGGAATGGGATAGAGTTAGAATGAGAAGAAAATGAAATGGGAGAGAGTAAGAATGAAAGAGAAATGTTATGGGAGGGAGTTGGAATCATAGGAAGATGAAATGGAATAGGGTTTGAATGGAGGGAGAATGGAATGAAAGAGAAAAAGAATTATTGGAACAAACATGGAATGGGATAGAGTTAGAATGAAAAGTAAATTAGATTGAAGAGAGTTAGAATTATTATAGGAAGATGAAAGAAAGAAAGAGTTAGAATAGAAGAAAAAATTGAATGATAGAAAGTTAGAATTATTAAGAAGATGATATGGGAGGGAGTTAGAATGAAGGAAAATGGATTGAAGAAGAGAAAAGATCACTTACTGAGGGGAGCTATCCCGAGGGATAACTTGCAGTAGACTTGGACTCTTACTTTCCGGGCAATATGACGATGATGTCGACTTTTCAAGATGATGTCGACTTTCAAGATGATGCGCCTCCATGATGTTCTGCGCCTTATACGATGACTGTGATGTCGGCAACAATAATAAATATAACCTCGTTTTCCACTCTTCGCTCTTGTCCACAGTTCACTGTTTCGCTTCAAAACTTTCTCATCTTCACTTCAATTTGAACAATAATTCTCCTGAAAAGCCCACTCAACTACTTTATCGTTCACTTTCTTCCTGCAGTTGCGCCACTTGATTCCATACTGAGATTGACTTTATACTGTTATCATTCTAATAAGGTTTGTTTTGCTTCGATCAATATAATGAGACCAAGGAGGAGGTGGTATCAAAACTAAGCACGATTATAAAGATAAATTCCAATTATAATTTTGAATATTCAAAAGGCTATTTTGAAGACCGGAACAGGCAGTCATGATTATACCGTGGAAGTCAGAAGCAGAAAATCAATGTGAGGTGTATTTTGAAACAATCACACGTATATTTCTCACTAAGATGAAATTAATACTGCACAATGAATCAACTAATATCTAAGTGTCCACAACACTCCTATCATGGAGGGCTGACAGAAGTTCATGATGCTGGAGAAGAGGCATATCAGTGACTCCAGAATTCATTAGATTCTATTAGTATTTAACATATTAAGTGTAAAATTGCATAAAAAGTGTGAAAGTGTAAATTGGGTTGGACTTTGGCATGAAAATCTCACCTCAAAAATCCAAGATAATGGCATTCAGGGGAAAGTGGCCAGTCAGATCAAAAATCGTGATAGACAATCAAGCATTAGATCAAGTGAGAGACTTCAGCTACTTGGGATGCCGCATTTCATTCGATAAGGATGAAGATGTTGGTGAAAAAGTGGCGAGATTCAGTGCGGTCTGTGGCACTATAAGACGAGCTATAGGAAGGCGAACGAGACAAGATACCCAGCTGAAGTTTTACAAAACAATGGCGATACCGTTAATAACATACGGTAGTGAGGCATGGATCTTGAACAGACAAACTGAATCTCGTATACAAGCTGCTGAAATGAGATTTTTACGAGCGGTCAAAGGTTGTAGTAGACTGGATAAAATAAGGAATGACAACATAAGAGCTGAATTGAATGTAGAACCGCTATTGGATATTCTGAAGAAATATCGGGAAAATTGGTCTACTCATTTATTCAGAATGCCATCCAATAGGCTCCCAATATTAGCATGGGAGTACAAACCCGAAGGAAAGCGAGGCATAGGAAGACCAAGGAAGAAATGGATGCCGGTACAGGGCCCAATAGAGGCCTAATCCTTGTAAGAAGATGATGAAGTGTAAAAATTATTTTTTTAACCTTGGCCTATGAATGCTATGATAACTGCAGTGGATCTTGAGAGTAAAACTATGTTGTAAACTGTTCAAAAACTCTGTCCGAAGCAAGTTGTTATCAACATTAATGAACATTATATTTATTGTTTAGCCTCTACTCTATCTTATTAGGAAATCCTATCAACGTTTCCTGAACTATTTCTGTTTCTAACAAGTGATTTATCCGTATTGAGCCTTGAGCACCCCATTGCGATTCGCCAAAATTTTTAAGACATGGTTGAATGATCAAAATATTTCATAGTTTTTATGCGAATTACAGGAGGCTAGTGTTCACAAAGGCTTCATATTATGAAATTAACCACCTTTGTATCAAATTTGATTAGGTTTAAGTATTTCATTGGATAATTCAATGAGTTATATAAAAACGTATTAATATATTCCGGGCTACCTAATTGTTTAGTAGGTTCACAAGGCTTCATATTATGAAATTAATCAACTTTGTATCAAAATTTGATTAGATTTTAGTATCTCATTTGATAATTTAATGAGTTATCTAAAAACGTATTAATATATTCCGGGCTACCTAATTGTTTAGTAGGCTAGTGTTCACAAGGCTTCATATTATGAAATTAATCACCTTTGTATAAAATTTGATTAGGTTTTAGTATCTCATTGGATAGTTTAATGAGTTATCTAAAAACGTATTACTATATTCCGGGCTACCTAATTGTTTAGTAGGCTAGTGTTCACAAGGCTTCATATTATGAAAATAATCACCTTTGTATCAAATTTTATCAGGTTCTAGTATCACATTGAATAATTTAATGAGTTTTCTGAAAACGTATATATTCCGGGCTACCTAATTGTTTAGTAGGCTAGTGTTCACAAGGCTTCATATTATTGAATTAATCACCTATGCATCAAATTTGATTAGGTTTGAGTATCACATTGAATAATTTAATGATTTATATAAAAACGTATATATTCCGGGCTACCCAATTTTCTAGATGCAAAATAATACCATAGTACTTTTTCAAGACTTTTTTAGTATAAAAAAACAAATTTAAAAAGAAAATCGTTTCAGTTGCTCACTTCATTTGAAGTTTCAAAATAAACTATGCAAAAGCATGAAGATTTTTGAACTCTATTTGGAAATTTGATTTTAATGTTGCTCATGTTACCTTGACCCATCAGTGAGTAACTCAAGTTTCATGGTTTTATATACAACCTTTCAACATCTTCCTTCCCCTCACATTTGTTTCTGACTTAATCAGTGAACTAGATAATATTCTTCCTTATTCGCTGCTTAGCGCCATTCATACCATCCATTCATTCAACCAATCCGCTCGCCTGCTACAATCTACAACCTGCACTGAAGACAACATGCTCCGGATGATTGCAACATGCACTCGCATGTCAGACAACATCAACATGACGTCAGCAAGTCACAACATGACAGCTTATCGAACAGGTACTTTTAACATATGCTAATACACAACAGCTGGTGATGATTTACCTCCACCCTTACAACTAGTACAAGTACGTAAACAATAACAATAACAAAGGGTCTAACAACACATGTCGAAATTCGTAGGCCACCACTTCATTAATTCGCGAAGGGTAGAAGTAGAGAATGAAGAAGGGAAGATGGAGAGGGAAGAAAACTCACCCCAAAGTATAGGAAGGGTAGAAATAGTAGAGAAGAAGAAGGGATGAAGGGAAGACAGGATGAAGAGGGAAGAAAACTCACCCCAAAGTATAGGAAGTGCCCATTCACCACCCTCGGTTATGAATAATCGGATACAGGTTTATTATAGTCAGGCTCAGACTTTTCACGTCTACACTGTCATCCTCCCTCATAAATCGCATCAACGCTTTCCGTTCGACCAACCGCTGACAGTCTGTCGTGAGTCTCACTGCATGTAATACGCACTTTGTCGTAGCATGACACTCTTTCCGGCATTCGGAATAAATCACACGCAACAGCGGATAAATCTGTTGATTCCTTTAGCTGCCTGAACAGGCTGCTGATCCTGGATATGTCAGATTATTCCGGTGATTTCCCTGTGTATGGTTGGGATTTTTTTTCCATAAAGGACCAGGAGAATACATTCAAGCACAGATATGAGCTTAGCAACCATGTATGGTTGGTTAGGCCGAGTATGAGCTATATTTTTGATGTGGAATTTTCACTGAATATTGGAATACTTTTAATAAAACAATATTAGAAATCTTGAAGCACCCTTTATTTAAAAAAAAACTTTGAAATAGTTTAACAACCAGTTTCGGTGATCACACCATCGTCAGGTCATAAAATACATTTTTTTTAATTTTTTTTTTGGAATACTTTTCTATAAAAAATTGTACTACAACTACATTTTTAGTGGACAACTACAATACTTCTATTTCGGACTATATGTAACCTTATCTAAATTTGGGGAGGAATAGCAGAATGTTACCTTATATTTCTTTCCCTATAATTTTTAATGATGTAGTTATTGTATGAATCAATCAATGAATGATGAATACTAACATTTTCAGAAACAAGGAACCATAGGGCTATCTATATATATATATATAAAAGCGAAATGGCACTCACTGACTGACTGACTGACTGACTCACTCACTCACTCACTCACTCGCAGAACTAAAAATCTACAGGACCAAAAACGTTTAAATTTGGTAGGTATGTTCAGTTGGCCCTTTAGAGGCGCACTAAGAAATCTTTTGGCAATATTTTAGCTCTAAGGGTTGTTTTTAAAGGGTTTAAAGTTCGTCTTTTAGCATGTATATTCTTCTTCTCCCAATCTCTTAATAAATAATTATAATTGGAATTTCCATATCATATGTTACTATAAAAACTATAATCTAGATAGAGTACCTCTTCGAAACAGTTGTTAAACTGGCAACTAAATTAATAATTTTGTCAGGTTGCATTAAGTTGAGTTGATTTTGTTAGGTTGGCTTCAAGTTGGAAATTGAAATGCATTTATCCAGGACCTCCTAAATACCAATTTATCCAGTTAGCCAAAATTAGCGTTTTCTCAGCTTCTCTGCGTTTCCTCACCTTTTTCAATAATTAATGGAGATATATTAAAAAAAAATTCAGTACACAGGTTTAGCTGAGGTGGAAGAATTTTGTTCGCCAAAGATACACCGATATAGTAACAGGTGTTTTTCGAGATCAAATTGACATAATACGTTCAAATTCGGTACAGAGGTTCCGCTGAAGTCTACATGCAGGCGAGCGAAGCGAGCCCGCTGATCTCATTTTCGGACGATCCAGTCGGGGGTCCAGGGAGCGGAGCCCCCTGGCTAGACGGATATGGCGAGCGAAGCGAGCCTGACGGCTAGTGAAAATATAAATCTGAGTAAAAAATGAAAATGGCATTAGAAGCAGAAACATGTTGTGCAAAATAATTTAAAAGGGTATCGGATTCATATTTCTATTTATATTGAAAGTAGCCCTATAGGAAAAAGATCATATACAATTTACAAAAATGATATTGGAAATGGGGACGTGACTACTTCAACACTTATTAGTAAATTCGATAGAAATGTCAGTCATTCCTTACAATTGATTTGATTCCCTCAAGGTGCGTACAGATATACGCGCCCCGAACATGAGCAACATGAGCAATTCACTTTTGATCAGCTGATGCCAAGCTTTTTATATATATATTTTACAGTTTCTGTAAAAATACAGTTATAATCAGCTGATTAAAAGTGAATTGCTCATGTTCGCGGCGCGTATATCTGTACGCACCTTTACACGATTCATTGGAATTGACTCTCTTTTCATTGGCCAAATCAGTTCTCTTTTATTGGCCTCTGGATCACTATTTGACCTGTAATATTTAATAAAGTGATCAAGTAATAAAAACTATCAGCACTGTATAATTCCAGATTTTTGTAGAAAATATGGACATAACTGAAAATTTTTAAATAGACAAATAAGTTGTCGAATTCCTTTTGAAATATCAAGTACAAAACTCAAAATCAAACTTATTGAAATCAATTTAGCTATGCATATGAGAAGAATGTAATGTAGGAGTTTCATCAAACTGTAGAAAGCTATTTCAGTCTACATGAACTATTTTTTGGTTTCTTCTCAAAATGGATAAACGACTCAAATCTCAATTGCCAGAGTTTCATCTTATCTTTGGCAAATTTTTCCCAGTTTGAAATAATCATACTCGTTCTCCAATCTCCCAGATTTCGATAATTATACGTATGTGGAATGACCTTCATAGTTCACTGTAGATAGTGAGAAAAATGGAAATTTTTGGTTTGAATTCTCAAAATTTACGAACTAACCAGAAGATTCGACCAAATATTGTTGGATCAATGGACCCTCAGACTAGCTACACACACATCGATTTTTGATCGTAAGAAATTTTGCCGTACTTATAAATTCTATTAGATTAAACAGATGATGTTTGTCAAGTTCCGTTTAATCTGATAGAATTCATAAGGACGGCAAAATATCGTACGAACAAAAATCGATGTGTGTGTAACTGGCTATAAGTCACAATGTATGTAAAAGTCTCATAGGATTAAATTTTAATCACCTTCAAGGTCAACATTACTAATTGAAGTTTCAGCTCGCCATTTTTTTACAGTAGAATATTCACTAGATACACCAGGAGTTGGAGCACAGTGGGAGAAAACTCAGAAAATACATTTCACCAATTACTCCTGTCAATTAGTCCATTGTAGTTTGACAAGTACCAGCCTATTTTCTCACTCGTTTTCTCCTCTTTCTTCCTCTTCTTCTCTATTCTTTCTCTACCCCTGTAGTGTTACTGGAAACAACTTGTTTACATTTGTGCCTAAGTTGCTTGCTAACCATTAGACGAGAGTGAAAACAAAACTGAAAATGAAAACTGGCTACTAGAACGTAGTTTGCGAGAGGGATGATATGGGAGAGAAGGAGAGAGGATCAGATGTAAGGAAGAAAGAGAGAAGACAATATGATGTGAGGGGGGAAGGAGGGATGACGAGATGATGTGAGGGAGGAAGGAGAGAAGGCACTATGATGTGAGGGAGAAAGAGTGATGACGAGATGATGTGAGGGAGAAGGAGAGAAGCACTATGGTGTGAGGGAGAAAGAGGGAAGATGAGATGATTTAAGGGAGAAGAAGAGTAGACGAGATGATGTAAAGGAGAAAGAGAGTAGATAAGATGATGTGAGAGAGAAGGAGGGATGACCAGATGATGTGATGGAGAAAGAGACAATATGGGATGATGTAAAGAAGAAAGAGTGTAGACAATATGATGTGAGGGAGGAGGAGTGATGACGAGATGATGTGAGGGAGAAGGAGAGAAGTCACTATGATGTGAGGGAGAAAGAGACAATATGAGATGATGTGAAGGAGAAAGAGAGAAGATGGGATGATGTAAAGAAGAAAGAGAGAAGACAATATGATGTAAGGGAGAAGGAAAGAAGATGAGATGATGGGAAGAGAAGGAGAGAAGACAAGATGATGCAGAGATGAAGAAGGGAAGAGGAGATGAAAGCCTGAAGGAACAAAAAGGTGAAACAAAAGATAAGAGGCCGCTTGCAAGTGCACATCAAATGTAGCCTTTTTTAGATAACATCTTTGTTTTTTTAGAAGGCATGACCAACTGAGACAAAAGGTGCGATAGAATATTCACTATTCAAAAGAGCAGTTTCGAATTGAGTCTTGATTCAAATAACATTTATGCTTATCTTATTAGAATGTATGAATTCAGGGCTACTTATATTTATTTATAAAATAAAACTATAGTACCCTTTTTTGAAATCAATAAAATAGTAGATTAAAATACAAATTATAACTACTAGTGGATCACTGAAACTAGTTATTATAATTTGTATTTTTAATCTATCATTTTATTAGACTAAAATCTGGTGTGGCGCACTCACACAACTTTCCTTGCCGTTATGAAAATTGATCACCTGACGCTAGTGTTCCCCGCATCTCAAGTCTACTATTCAATAGATTTGAGCCAGCTGGTGACAGGGCAATAACGCAGGAGACACACATGAGGTCTGCTATCTCTCGATAGTGAATGATTTAATAGAATCAACAATAATTTGCAATTGAATAATCACATTATCTCGAATTTAAAGCTTATTTTCAATTTAAGATGAAAATGTTACTGAACATTAATTGTAGAGATTTTTATGCTCAATCTACTCCACTTGATTGTTTTTGTTTCAATTGTATCTGAAGCCTGATAATTGAGAATCGATCTGCATTGATGAGGTGGAGCTCCTGAAATTTTTACAGATATGAGATTTGTGGCAATTGATAGAGCTTATCAATGACTTTTCTAGGTATGAATTTGATCAAAATCGTTGGAGCCGTTTTCGAGAAAATCACGAAAAACCCTGTTTTTGACAATATTTTCGCCATTTTAGCCGCCATCTTGAATTGCATTTGATCGAAATTGTTCGTGTCGGATCCTTATAGTGAAAGGACCTTAAGTTCCAAATTTCAAGTCATTCCCTTAATAGGGAGATGAGATATCGTGCACACAGACGCACATACACTCATACACACACACACACACACACACACACACACACACACACACACACACACACACACACACACACACACACACACACACACACACACACACACACACACACACACACACACACACACACACACACACACACACACACACACACACACACAGACGCACATACACTCATACACACACACACACACACACACACACACACACACACACACACACACACACACACACACACACACACACACACACACACACACACACACACACACACACACACACACACACACACACACACACACACACACACACACACACACACACACACACACACACACACACACACACACACACACACACACACACACACACACACACACACACACACACACACACACACACACACACACACACACACACACACACACACACACACACACACACACACACACACACACACACACACACACACACACACACACACACACACACACACACACACACACACACACACACACACACACACACACACACACACACACACACACACACACACACACACACACATACAGACCAATACCCAAAAACCAGTTTTTTGGACTCAGGGGACCTTGAACGTATAGAAATTGAGAAATTGGGTTACCTTAATTTTTTCGGAAAGCAATACTTTCCTTACCTATGGTAGGCCTAATAGGGCAAGGAAAGTAAAAAAAGGGTACTATAATTATATTTTATTAACATATATGCACTTTAAAATTATTGGACTTCGGCATTAATGATCTATGGTGAGACAATTCCGATAAAAATTCAGGCTACTTTGAATTTCCTATCCACCAAGACTGAGACAATTCCGTTAGAAATTTAGGCTACTTTGAATTTCCTATCCACCAAGACTTCAAATGCTTTTGATCTAGGCCGACTATATGTATTTTATTATTATTAAATTCGACTATCAATGTTATCACTCCTCGAACTCAGGTCACTTTCAATATACGCTACTGTTCTACGTATAAAAAAGGTATTATTCATGAATTTGACTGCAAACTGCCTCTGAAACTGATTGAGTATATATCATCATAGAGAGACAATAGCGGAAATAGATATCCCATAGTGTAGGACCATAGAGAAACAATAGCATAAGTAGATATCCCATGGTATAGGGCGTTTATGTCTCAACTTTTACTGTTATCTCAAGCTGATAGTACACGTAGTTCTTTCCCGTGAAGCTGTGTGACGCTGGTAGTCTCTCATATTGTGCCCTTCTTACACTCTCACCCCCAACAAAACAGTAAACATCGACAACAATCAACAGTAATCGGCTTGAGATAACAGTAAAAGTTGCGATATAAATTCCCTTTAGCATGGGATATCTACTTATGCTATCGTTTCTCTATGGTAGGACGTTTATGTCGCTACTTTTACTGTTGACTCAAGCCTATTATTGTAGATTACTGTTGATTATTGTCGATTTTGACTGTTTTGTTGAGGTGAGAGTGTATGAACGGCACAATATGAGAGACTACCCAGCGTCACACAGCTTCACGGGAAAGAACTACGTGTACTATCAGCTTGAGATAACAGTAAAAAGTTGTGCAATAAACGTTCCTATACCATGGTATATCTACTTTATGATATTGATTCTCTATGATATTATCGAACATCACTCATTGTGTATATTTTTGGCTTCAAAATTTTCCGAAATAACTTAATTTGTTCAAAGTGCGGTGATATTAAGTGCAAAATTTGACTATAATTTGGTATTTTAATCATTCTAAATTCAAAATTTCTAGCTAATATATATTCTTTGGACAGAACTTTGAACTTTAAATTTCCTCAGTAAGAACATAACCCATTTTTTTCGGACAATTTCATTATTTATCAAAATTTGGGAAGAGAATAGTTTTGGGCTATGCCTGTTGTTCTATCCCCAATCATATACATATGATTTGTAATTATATCAACGAATAAATAAATAAAATTCTCCTACTTACAAAAATCTCATAGGCTTGAAATGTCGTTCCTATTAGGTAATTTCTCATGAAAAAATGTTATGGTTCAATGTCACTGATCGTTCCAATCTCATAATTGGAAATATTATTAAATTTTGTAATAATTATTATTGAATATGCCTAAAAAACTACTTGAGATGATACATCATACCATGTCAAATCGAATCATTTCACCTGCGGACTCCGTCATCCTGTGACCTTTTAAGTGAATTCCAAAGCAAATCTTCATGTCAAATGAGTTGATCTCGACAACCGATGACCTTTTTTGCTGCAGAGGTCCTCTTATTTACAGTCGTGGGACTGAGGCAGACTTTTGCTGAAATTGGGTACGTCATTGGCTTGTGGGAGGGTTTTCACCCCTGTATCATATTATACATAATATTATATCACTATAAAAATCTTGAAGCACCCTCTTATTTTTTTTAAAAACTTTAAAATAGTTCAACAACTAGTTCAGGTGATCACACCATCGTCAGGTTATAAAATAAAAAACAAAAGGGTGCTTCAAGATTTTTATATTGTTTTTATAAATTAAAAAAGTAGCCCATGTGGATGAAGTGTTTTTATAATATAGCACATATGAAGATACGATAAGTCTCGATCTTATTATCAAAAAATTCACGTGTCGAGAATTCTTACCAGACTATTTAGTTCTTACCAGTAATTCATACTTCACCCACAAACAATAAAACTCTAGTTATAAAGCGGTTACAGCTAGAATATAACCTGATACCAACACAACTATAGCTATATTCATGATATGTATAGTAATATTATTACTACAGCTATAGTAATAATTTGTGCGTGTACATGAATGTGTGCGTGCGTGCGAACAATTGTCCTTTTGTCGCATGTATCACCTGTTCACCCCACACACACACACACGCACATTCACAAACTCGGCACTTGTCCACACATGCTACAGTCTAATTTGTTCTGAGTTGTCAGCATTTCTTATATAAATAATATTAGTGTATCTCGTTCAGATAACGCTGACAGTTGTAAGTGAATTAAACTTTAGAAGGGCGAACCCCAAACCCTTGGCCCTTTATTATTACTATTATTTGAAGTACAACAGGAAACGAGCCCTGTTACCACATTTCCTATTGCTCCTCTCTGACGGACCCTTTCCCTTCTTTCAACCCTCCCACCAACCCTTCCTTCCCCCTGCGGTGAGGGGGTGGGAAAGGGAGCCCTCATAATCCAGGCTTATAATTCAATCAATAAGCCATAGGCCTCCCCGTCAGTTGTTATTGCTGGACAGGTCTTTCTCTATCGTCTGTTGTCAGACTGGTTATCGGGATTTTCGTGAAACAGGAAAAATGTTTTGAAAGAGTTTCAGATGTTGTTTCAACAATAAGTTTGAAATCTGCTCCCTATCTCTGTTAGTTTCTGTAGATATTATGAATTTGATATTTTACATTTTCCAATGGGTTTGAATGTTTCAACAATAAGTTTGAAATATGCTCCGTATCTATGCTTGTTTCTGCAGATACTACAAAATTTGATTTATTACATTCTTGAAAGTGTTCAATATGTGCTTACAATAGCAATTTCTTAATCTGCTAAGTATCTCTGCAAGTTAATGTAAATTAAGTAATTTTTTAAAATGTATGAAATTCAGGGCTACTCTCTTGTATTTATAAAATAGAATTATAGTACCCTTTAAAATTAATAAAATAATAAAACAAGAATACAAATTGTAACTACTAGTTTCGGTGATCACACCATCGTCAGGTTTTAACCTGACAATGTTACAATTTGCATTCTTGTTTTATTATTTTATTAATTTCAAAGTGTACAGTGATTCTATCTTATAAATAAAAAGTTTTTGAAGTATATTTGAGAGTGGTAAAAGAAGTTATAAGGTATGATAAGTTATTATAAAAGTTTTGAAGGGTTTCAAGTTGTTTCAATATCAATTTTGAAATCTATCTTTCTATCTCTGTTATTTGATGTAGATATTATTGATATTGAACTTTTTACAATAGGTTTGAGATTTTCTCTTCATTATGTTCCAAATTTGCCTCGTAGTTCTCCCGGTTTCTGTAGAAATTATGAGACTTGAACTGGTTTCAAAGGGTTCGAGATTTTCAGATTTCTGATACGCGTCGTATCTCTCCCGGTCTTCATAGATAATATGGGATATGAGAATGCTATCATAAATCATATTCTTAATTAATTTTGCTATACTCTCAATAGATTGAAGAGATCATGTTCAGGATTTATAAATTATTGCTTGAATACGTGTAATTTTTAGATTTCCGTCCTCTCTAATACAATTGATTATTATATTAATTGTACTGGTAAATGGTAATTTTCGGGCAAATTGATTTCATAATTCGGCTCAATTTCGGACAGAACCACTGTGATTATCAGAACTTTCAGTTTAGTGGGATTCAGTTAAAACTGTCAGTATTGACTGAATGGGTGCCATTGAACTTAGTCCTGCCTAACACTTAGTCATGCAATTTTTCTTGTATGGCTACTGCGATTTATAGAATGAAATGGAAATTTTTAAGTAGCTTTTTGAAGATATTTGAATACGTTCTATTCTTCTTGGTGTTTCTCTGAGGTTTTTTAGACAAAAGTTTGGGAAAAGGTTCTTTGAAGAAACACTAACAATAACAGAACAACTCTAAAGATTACTTCGACTTTCAAATTCAGAAGAGATTTTTCTCAAGGGTATTTGAGAATTTCTATCTTTTTCTATCTAGTTCTTCAGCAGAAATACTATTCAAGTACTCCAGAAAATCAATTCGTGAAGAAATTGAACAAATAGATCATGAACATGCAGTAAGGTTCACAGAGAAAAAACAGCACAACTTAAAAGATGACTTCAACTTTTAATTATCACTATTACAGTTATAATTATCATTACTTTCAATAACACAACAAACAGACTTTACAAATCAAATTAATCGTATCAATAAATATAATCGTTATTTATTTACACTATTTTGTACAAACATTCCTTACACTATTGTAGTGAATGATAATCTTTGGCTACTCTGTATTTTTTATACAGTTTGAATTTCACTTTTATGAAAACTCTTCAATGAATAAATACAATGTCAACGAGATGCTAGCGTAATCAGAAAATGATGTCAACAAATTAGAAAAAGATTGCTTTCATACATGATTTTCAATAATTTATCAACTAAAGATACTAATCTAAGGACTTGTTCGTTACAAAACTAGAAATCTATAAAAAAATGACTTGAATTGTGAACGGTGATTCAAATTATTGCTATTTAAATAATCAACTGATCTTGACTAGATAAGGATTTGAGATTGAGATTCGAATCATATAAGATCTAGTGATTTGAATAATGGATTAAGAATAATGAATAATGACATTGAGTGAGAGATTGCATTCATTTGTAGATTTTTGAGTCATTGAACAAAGTTATACCTCAATAACAGAAAACGTTTCAAAAAAAGACGATTCCATTATTTGTTATATTTAAATAATCTATCAATATTGCAATAGATTACTTGTCATGCTATCTTGACGTTTTATTCAAACATATAAGTTCAAGCAGAGAAAACTTATACTGGATTGTTTTATCCTATGGTTCAAGGAATACTTGAACATTCATTGAACGTCTATTTTAGAATTTCACTTTCCTTGTCTCCCAATAGGAATAAACTCAAATTTGGCAGATCACTTCTTTAAAACAAAAATCTAAACGATATTTCCATGATTATTTTTTTCTTCAACCTAATTTCAACCGAATGAATCATGATTATTTATTCATTAATTAGATAGAGCAAACAATACAATAGTCGGAAAAGAAAAAACAGGCTATTGCCCAAAACTCCTTGAATTTTCTAATTTTGTTGCAAATTGGTCAAATATGTAGGTTATGTCCATTTCAATTTCTAAACCAAATCATCAATCTGAAACTAACTATACGATTATTGTGAGTGAATTGGACTTGAAATGCCAACAATATAATCACGTACATGTTATTCTGAATTTCAATTTATTGGAAAAAAAGATACATTGTAGTGAATGTAGTTAATTAGTGTGGATGCGACAGACACAAATTCTAACATGGATGAAGGAAAAAATGATTTTTTTTCTATGATTTTACACTCTTTTTTTTTCTTTAGCACTACAGCCCAATATGAGCTTTGGCCGCCTCCACAGCTCTCCAAGCTTCTCGGTCCTCTGTTAATTGTCTCCATCCTCTATATCCCATTTTTTGGAGATCGTCTCTCACTTCATCTTCCCATCTTATTCTCGGCCTTCCTATCTTTCTTCTTGAATGTAGCCTCTCCTTGAATATCATTTTAGGCATTCTGGAATTTTCATCCAGTGATTTTACACTCTTTACTACAATTTTGTTCATGAGGAACTTTGATTGCAGTGTTTTTGGTGAAATCGGAATAAATTTGAATGTTGATAACTGAATTATTAATTCAGAATTCCCATCCCTATCAATTATGATACAGTGTTGGAGCTAATAGCAGTATGAATTCCAGAATTAATCCGTATAGTGTCGATTCGATATCCATTTAAAGCGTTTTCTCGCTGATAGGCAACATAGCGTTAGTCAGCTAATAACTACCACACTCACTTCTGCAGGGACTAAATACTTTCAATAAATTTTCGCCTGCATAATTTATTCTCGGGCCGTGATATTTCAACGCACCAGTTCCATTAGTAGGCGACAAATTTATTTAATATTTATTCGCATACATTAAAAGCGCGGGCGGGCGAGCCATTCATAATTGCCAGGTGCTAATGGTGATACTATGACAGTAGCGTACGTTTAGCGTAAAGTATTCCCCACTCGTCATGATCGGTTGTAGACCTGTCAAAAATTACGCTCGTTCGTTTTTTTGGACGGTTTGGGCATTCGACAATCTGACTGGTTCGATTCACAATGACAAACGCGGCTATTAATCTTCGCTGTGATCTCATTAAAAATTGAACGGAATAAAATTTTGCACGTAAATCGCAGCGGCGGCGGGTCATGTATGTGCGTCGTGTGTGGGCGTGTGCGTGCGTGTGCGCGAAATTCGCGTGACCATGTATTATTGATGAGTTGCTGGGGAGTTTATAATACGCAAGCCTGAGCCTGACGAATACAGTGGGGTTTCAATGCTCGCGCCTCCTCTTACTTCAACTCTTACTGTCCTCCTCTCACTAACCTTCACTTACTATCCCCTTCTCACTCGAACACTCCGGCTCTCTGCTGCTGTGAGGGCTCCTCTCTGAAAAGGGCTTACTCGGAAAACGAGTCACTGAACGTCGTCTGTTGCCAGTTTTAGCCCCGATTTTCAACCGACTCAATCATCGTTGCATACAACGCTGCATTCATGAATGTCGTCCCATAAATACACGCAACAAAATAGTAGTCTATGGTTCCAGAATACATTCAAGTGTCTACTAGTTTTATTGTATCACACAGGGTACGTTCATATAATATGTGGGCGTGTATTATGAGGCTTGTTTTGACGCGAAAATTACATGAATGTCAATTTATTAATAAACGTTACAAACAGTACGTTCTCAGTAAACGTCACATTGTGCAATGTCAAATTTCATTTTGGTACAAGTGACACTGACTCATTCTAGTTTCATTGATGCTAGATAAAGTTGACTCACTTGAAAATGGCTTGAAAAGAAGGGTACTTCGATTTTTTGATTCCCAGATAGTTTGAGTGACAGATTTCGTATTGAAGCAGAAAAACTACACAAAATTCAAACTGAGGAACCTCTTTTCTCTCTCGGATTGATCGGATTAATTGCTCAGTCCTTTTTTGTCGTTATACATTGACGGCTGTTTTAAATTTGAACAAAATCCCATACTTCTTAAGGATAATTATTGCTTTAGATCCTGAACTGAGAATATTGAAATCACGTAGAATTGATGACATCGGTTGTAGTCATTTAAAAAAAATATTTTTCTCTTCTCACTAACATTTTCTTATATTTCACCTTAGTTATCATTATGAATAAATCTGATTATAAATATCCACAATTTATTCGAACAACATTGAAATACTACAACCTCATTTTAAGTGACAACTGCAGAGCATTACTCTTTACTCAATCATTACTAAAGAATACTATTTGCATTTGGGAGATATCTCAGAAGGTATCTCCCAGCTCGTGGAATTACTATGTCAATACATAATGTTGATTTAAGCCTCCAATACTAAAGAATACTATTTGGGAGATATCTTAGAAGGGATCTCCCAGCTCGTAGAATTACTATGTCAATACATAATGTTGATTTAAGCCTCCAATACATCCATTATTAGTAACCACCTATCAGGCACAACTGTTTTGATCAATGCAAACTCACTATTGCAATCAATTCAGGTTGTGCAGAATCATTGAAACGAGAGAAACACTACGTAACAGAGAGGCTCAATCATGATGTAGGTATCAGTGCAGTGAAGCAAATGCTGTATCACTATATTTGATGTAACAGTGAAGTTGGTGGTGTATCACTATAGTTGGTGTTATTCGATGTATCAGTGAAGTTGGTGCAGTATCACTATAGTTGGTGTTATTAGTGTACTGTGGTGTAGGCAACATTGTGTTTCCAATAAGGCTGAGCCGGGAAGGAAACAGTGGAATTGATGGAGTTGGCAACGATGCCCGGGGCTCTTTAATGACTAAGTGATTGCAGTTGATCGTAGTTGTGGATGATGAAGACAGGCTGATTGCGCGCGGTCCAATTAATAGGGTTATGAAATTTTGACAAATGGAGGAAATGAGAAATGATACGTGGGTGGGTGGCGGGGGTGGAAGGAACGGTGAGGGGAGCTTAGATGCCCGCTGGCAGTATAATAGGGATTTGAACAAATTGAAGACCGTAATGATGTTTCTGATGTTGTTACGACACACCGAGATTCACCCCAATCTGTCAGTATCTGTTAAATGGGAAGCAATGATGCTATCATTTATGATGAATGCTTACAGTAGGAAGTGAAGTTGTGATGATGGTACTTGAGATGATGATGTTAGGATTGTGATGACGATGCCGCTACAATTTCGGATAGCTGAGAAAGATTAATGAAGTTACGAAATTGTTGTTTTGGAGCTCGGTCCTCGGAAACCCCGGTTATCCGTTCTGAAATAATAGGGACGGTGAACTCAGTTCAGACTATCCGTTGTATCTCTATGGGTCACTTTGTCATCGTCATTGTAGGTCCAATAATGTATTTTTTCGAATTGAGAGAGATTGTCTTACGTAGATGTACGTTTCATGCAAAATCGACTGATAGCCAAGAGGCTATCACTTCTAGTTCGCTGTATAGATTTCTCGTTTTAGACTGATATACATACTTTTTGTCGATTGATTTCAACATTTTTCTCAATAAATATCCTTCTTTTTCAGTTCTGTTAACCGATTAATATATTCAATAGTTTGTAAATGTCTTATTGTTATTATTCTGACTCTTGCACTTTGCAATGGACCAATGCATTATGAATTCTTATCCTGATGGAAATAAATTAAAAGTTTCATTTGTTCAAATGCTAATTCATGAATAATTATTATTAAACGGAAATCCCAATTAAATGCTGTAAATCACCCCAAAGGTGTCTTCATCTTCGAGGTGATTTACAGCATTTACAGCATTTAATTGGGAGTTTCGTTCAATAATAATAATTCTTCTCCAATTTATTATGAATCTCACTATCATTGTAGATCATTTGATTTTCAAATTCATTTTTCCCAATTCTTTTGAAACTTTTTTTGTCATTACATGCCTTCGAATTGTCTACCTGCTGTACTATTATCTAGAATCGTGTCTACTCAAACAACAACACATTATTTCGAGAGAAACTGATTTATCTATGATCTATTCATTTCACACTCTACATTAATTCAAACAGAGCGCATCAAAGCTGACAATATGATGAATAATACATCAAATTTTCTCATAACAAATACTCTTAGTTATAGCAGATTGCGATGATTGATTCTCAATGCATAGCCCCAATAAACAAAAGCAATTAAAATGCACTTTATAGTGGAGCAATAATTTTAACACAAACACAAACAGGCCACTCTGATCACTCACATACTGTCACATCTGTTTCAGTTGGACCAAAATCTATAGCGGCCTCAAAAGCTCTAACCCATTACCAAAATACCATGCATATCCATCATATTGGGGCTGAAAGGCATTTACAACACTAGGACAAACTCTCAACTGTCAGCATTCACTTCAGCATCTCTGCTCCACATTCAACAGATAATGACAGTTTGATCTGAGTCTGACTATATCACAGTCCAACTAGTGGTATCCACAAGCCTCTCCATTACCGAAATTTAATGGCCACTCGTTTCACAGACTTTGGCAGCATATCAAACGGCCTTTGCCTCCATTTATGGATGGATGTGTTTGTCTGAAAATGCATTCACTTCAAACTGTCACCATTCTATCTAAACAACATCACTGCTCCTCACTCAGCCAATGTTGACAGTGAGTGAATAGATGGATAGATGCATAGAGTGGTGTCAGCAGTGGGATTATTATCCACCGCTCCATTTAGGAGCGCATCGTTGCCACCAGATATTCATGATACGCGCCTTTAATGGCAACGAACCGTTAATGGCAACGAATTACGCTGCGTTTCTGTCGAATTGAGCTGCGTGTTTCAGTTTGGCGCGACATTTGAAGCGTGTAAAGTGGATGTGGCCTGCAGTTAACCGGCCCACTAATATGCAACTGTGCATGCAACGCTGTGAGTGCATTATGACGCGGTGTCATCAATTTGTTGCCTGCTGCACCAAATTTGCAACTGCGAGTCTTCCTCTGTAGTAGTGGTTATTCAATGCTCACCCTATGAGTTACATTGAGTGTGTACAGTGACTAATGCAAATGAAGATCTGTGCCAATATGAGTGTTATACATGGAAGTGGAATACTGTCTTTGAGTATTAGAAATAGTAAAGTAGTAGTAATTTTGTGCTTGTTGTAGGTGTGGTTTGAGAAAAATTGTTCTGTGGTAATATTACTAGAGATGTAGGTGTAATTTGAGTGAAATATGCCACTTGAGTAGACTAATATTACTCAAATAATACTCAATTTTTTGAAAGTTATGCTACTCAAATATGAATGTCATGAATATGTTCATTTTGTTCAATATGAACTCAAGAAGAACTACAAGTTGATTCTAGATGTTTCTTTGTTACATATGAATATGGTGATGGCCAAATAAAGTACAGACTTGACAAGCTGCAAATAACCAAATGTTTTGAATATGATTATTCTGTTCAATATGAACACAAGAACAACTCCAAGTTGATTTAGTAGTTTCTTTGTTACATATAAAATGTGATGGCCAAATAAAGTAGACGACAGCAATGACAAGCTGCCAATAACAAAACCTGATATTATATTGAAGATGCAGTATAGTAAGCGGATTGATGATAGATTGTTGATCACTTCCAATTGGAATAAAAAGTTTATGTTTGCCTTATGATAGCTTGGAATTGATGGGATCACTATTTGTCATCCTCAATAGTTTGTAACATGAAGATGGTGATGATCAATTAAAATAAGTTGTGTATCTGGGATATAACATTCAAATAAGAATAATTTTGGGAATAATTACGATGATCAGGTAGATTTCGATCCATTGCAGTGATTGAACTTGAAGACTCATGCTAGTAAAAAAGTAATAGATTTTTTAATATAAATCTGTTAATCGAATTCAAACATGAAAGAACTGAGTTAGAACATTTTTCCACAAATGGACAATCTCTCACTCAATCTCGTCAAATTTCACTTCTCAACTTCCAAAGAAAACAATCGTATAAAAATTTATAGAAGAATCATCAAAGATAATTGATGATTTCTCTTACAGAAAAGGAAAACTCAAAAGTTCCCAAAAATATCAATCATTCTCTAAAAAAGTATTGAATTAGTTTTCAATGAATGATTCTACAATAAGTTGTCAACTGCATTCAATTGATTATATTTCCATTTCTCTTATTTACATCATTCATACCATTTTTCTGAGATCAATGTTTAATAAATAAATTATACATTTACTAAAAAATTAACAATAATAATATGGTAATGGCATTTTGTATTATTGAAGATCAATTGTTACTTGTACTGGGACTTTGATATGTATTCAATTATTATTTTACAATCTATTTAGCTATTAATAAATAGAATACTATTATCATGAAGCTGGTTTTTAAAGACTCTATTTCGATTTTACAGGCCGCAATGTAATTTTTATTTCACTTTTATCAATTATCATATTTTTGTTTATACATATTTGTCGTGAAAAATATATTATTTTTAATATTATTGCTGATGTAGAAGTTTTATAAAAAGTTTTCATAAATATACAATAGCCTATTATTCCGATATCTCCGTTGGATTTCTAACGGTAACAAGGGAATGGTTGGGATTCCTCTATCCTATTCATAATAAATTAAAACAGTTTGTAATCAAGTTGTACTTTGAATCAAAGTACTCCGACGATATATTTTTATCTTAAAAACTTACCTTATTTATTCAGAACTATGTACATTAGATACACTCACGCGAACAAATCAGTGTCTTGACTAATCACGTCTCTTTCATTGACAAAAATCTGAATTCATCAATGAAATATGATGCACTTGCACGCACGATTTATGACTATTCCACTCGTAGTTCTCATTGTATTGTCTTTTGTAATTTATAATAATTATTGCACATTGTTTCACTTTTTGACGGTCAAATTTTGATTCGGAGTTTCGCCATTTTAATACTTTATGAGATATCTCTGGAGTATAAGCATCATCCTATCGGTAAAAACTAATCAAATTCAAAATGAATATATATTTGAAGAATATTTCAACCACTCCGAAGAATCTACAGATGGAAACTAGTGAGATATTGCAATTATTCAAATGCCAGGAGTTAATTATTATTATTAAACGAAAATCCAATTTATTTAGGGGAAAATATTATGTTACGATCAAAATCGTATTAAGCTTAAACAATTCTATTCCAATTAAAATCATCTCCGTTCAGGCTAGGTTGACTGCTGTATTTATCTCTTTTCTGTATAGGGCTACTTTTATAGAAATAGGAAGAAAAATGTATTTACTCCATATCACTTGAAAATGGCATCAATGTCCGAAACATGTTGTGATTAAATATTTCAAAAAGGGTACCAACTAAGATTTTTATTTTCTTTCCATTTCTGACTCCTGTATTTCTACATGTTTTCTTCTCATACTATGCTCTTCATTGAAAATTGTACGTAATTGATTGGAACAAAATTGTCTTATTTGAATTTAAAAGTCGTTTTCAACCAGAAAGCCTCAAACTTCTCCTAGGAAGCTTGAAACAATTTTTTCAATTTATGAAAAATAATGTCATTATTGAATCACACTTTCTAGATTGAAGTATAAAGGTGCGTACAGATATACGCGCCTCCAACACGCTCCGCACTCGCTCAGCAATCGCTCCACGCACGCTCCGCACTCGCTCCGCGATCGCTCCGATCATGAACGTTACGGGAGATGTTAGCTCTTCTCGCGTTCCACTCTTGCTCCCCGGTCGATCATCAATCGATCTGCTCGAGTGACGTTCGATTGCGGAGCAGAGCGAAAGTCTGTACGCACCTTAAGATGGCGTTAGTAGATGCTCCATATATAAAATTAATATTTTCTCATCAGAATAGGGTAAAATATTAATGGCGAAATTCCAAAAACAAAAATTGAACAGTTAAGTTAGCACTAGAATATTCTGACTTGGTCAATGTTCAGCACTACACAGCAACACACGAGTCCAACTCATTTTACCTGAGTCTCAGGATACTGCCGACTGTGTAGAGTCTTAAAACTCTTCAGAATTCGTCTCTAAAGAGCTGAGAAAAGTCTAGAAATCCACTTAGGAGAACGTCATCTGTCAGTGCTGCGCCGCGAACTTCATGCGTTTCTGTTTTTTGACGCTGATTGCAGAACCAGACGCGCACCACGTTCTTTTTCAGGTCGAGTTTTTCGGCGATCGCCGCGATTTTCTCGCCCGACGGTCGCGGCTGAACCGCAAAGTACGCTTCCAGCGAGCGTTTTTCTGGCGCCGCTATCGAGGTGCGTTTGCGTTTTTTTCTCGCCTGAAACATGAAAATTAAATAATATTTATAATTAATGTGAAATACATTTATACTGATTTGTGAAACTTTACATTGTTTGAGTTTTTCTCTGAGGAATGGCACAAGGTTACCTTATTTTCCCTCTTCCTATCATG